>CAUZXS010003909.1:0-20000 GCA_963585895.1 Sepioteuthis lessoniana | reverse complement strand
TCATTTATTATTAGAATTATTATTAGAATATTCCTAATTTTGGTTCCACACTCCGTAGATAGATAAGAAACCCCCTACAAAGAGTCTTTTTAATATGACACTAAACCATCTGATGGTCCTGGAACTTTGGGAAATGTGGAGTCTCTCTTCATGGGCATAATTCGGAGTGGTTGTACCTGTTAGGGTACCATTTATCAGTAAAAAAAACTGTTTATTTATATTAAATTGCATTATTAGTATTAGATAGCAATAGTTGAAACCATTTAACTGGACAAACAACGAGCCTGGGCTCCTTTAAAAAAGTTACCTGCAAGCTATTCACTTAAAAATCATATATTTAAACAGGATTTAGCATTAAATAACCATCAAAAGTTCATATGCCTTTAAACCAAATAACCTAACCCAACCACACACACACACACACATATATTTATATATCACCAATAATTTTTTGAAAATATGTATGTATAATATTTGTATATGTATATATTTGTACATATGTTATAAATATGTGAGTGAGAGAGAGAGAGAGAGAGAGAGATGGGGAGCAAGAGAGGAGTCCCTTACTGTACCCTGTAGTCGCGTACAAACTGTTGCATGGTCCGGTAGTCAGGGGCCTTTAATTAGGCACCTAGTTTCGACTAGGCTACCTTCGGGTGGGCGAGCTGCATTTTTGTCTCCTTTGTCCCCCTTGTACGGCACTAGACCATGCGTCTAGTTTAAGCCGCAAACTGGCATACGTGCCCGGACCCACATTTGGGTTCGTGAAACTGCTTGCCTCATCAGGCTCACATTGCACTAAGTGAGCCGATGAGCAGCACAGACAAGCAGGGATCGAGTCTCGGCTCGTTCCCGACCTCCCCTCCCCTTTATCCCCACTTTAATTAGCCTTCGGGCTTTTGACCTTGTGTCAAGTCGTGTCTGGTGGGAGGCAGCGACAAATACTCGGTAGTCAGGAACTGAACTGGCTCTCCTATCAAGTTTACCTGCAGAGTAAGGTAGCCTGACATCAAGCAGGATATACCAGACTTGTTCTAAGGAAACTGAACCTTTCTAACAGTTATCTAGCAACCTATTTTAATTTCTGCTGCCGTGTGGCCATATGCAGATATGAAAGAGCTTTGGAAGTAAATCCAGACAGAAAATTTAAGGCCGTTATCAATCAACACTGACATCCTTTCGGCAGATCCAGTGTCAAGTCCTGTCTGGTGGGAGGCAGTGACAAATATTATCCTTTCGGCAGATCCTGAAACCAAGCTGGCCACAAACGTAATGCTATGCTTTCTCTTGAATCTTGTAGGTGCAGCAGAGAGAGAGAGAGAGAGAGAGACCCTGATAATAAGATCGACAAATCCTTCATGAAGGCTACCTTTCTAAGAGAAGTTAACCAAAAATAGAGAAGGAAGCTCCAACATCAAACCTCCGCTGATTTGTCGATGTACCTTAACGAGAAAAAGTCCAAGAAAAGGTATTCTGATTTAAAAATCAGCTCTTTGCATAGTCACCAGTTATCCTGCAATGCTTGTCACTGGGTCGTCGCTCTTTAGATCCAGAGAGTGGTATAAGTGCCCTACAATAGTATGTCACTATAATCTAACGACATAAAGATATCTTTCTACCGTATCACCTAACGTATCTTGGATATTTTCCTAAAGTTAAATTAGTAATTCATCAGGATGTTTGAGTTGTGATTTTGGTGGAAAAAAACAGCTACCATCTATCAAAGTTTGGCAGTTATCATAAATATATATATGTGTGTGTGTGTGTGTATTTGTATGGATTTACCAACTCCTCCGAATGGACAGGATCTGATAAAATGCTATTTTTTCAGCGGAGTTTAACAGGTTTGAATTCGGAGTTTTCCTTCTAGTCTGGTAGATTAAATTATGTTAACGAGCACGGCCTGGCCTACTATTTACCTATAGTTGCAAGAGGAATAGTTAGATGCATACCCACGTCGAGGACTTGAACTCGTATTGCAGTGTCCATTTCCTACAATAATAACCATTACATCAAGGTTCATCCATATTTGTGTATATATACATGATTTGGTTTGTTTAAGCTTTGTGGCATATCAACTATTGTTGGTTATTTAATGCCAAATCCTCTTTATACATACATATATCAAATATGATTTGGTTTGGTTGAGTTTTAAGGCATATCAAGCATTGTAGGTTATTTAATGGCAAATCCTCTTTATACATATATATTAGATATATAGGATTTGGTTTGGTTGGCTTTTATGGCATATCAACCATTGTAGGTTATTTAATGCTAAATCCTCTTAATACATACATATCAAATATATATGATTTGGTTTGGTTAAGTTTTAAGGCAAATCAACCATTGTTGGTTATTTGATGCCAAACTCTCTCTATATATATGTATTAAATATATATGATTTGATTTAGTTGGGTTGGGTTTATGGCATATCAACCATTATAGGTTATTTCATGGTAAATCGTTTTTATACCTATATATTCAATATATATGATTTGGTTTGGGTGGGTTTTATTACATATCAACCATTCTTGGTTATCTAATGCCAAGTGCCCTGTTACATATATATCAAATATATGATTTTTAAACGTATTTTCTTGATAAGATTTTTAAACGCACCTGATCTCATTTTATTGGCACATAGTTAAATGGTTCCAAGTATAGTTATCTATCACGAACAATTTAATAAAAAATCATTCATTTGTTTACATACAAATGATCAAACAGTTCTATTTCTAACAATTTTTTTGAGCAAAAGTGCACAGTTTAAATATCAAACAACTCTATTTGACCCATAGGTAGGACCCTATCAGGTGTTATCATTCCGGGCCCGAGTGGACACGGGAGTAATTGCAATAAAAGGGTATTCTACATTCCCCAGAGCAACAAGACTGAAGTTCACCATCAGATTATTTGATATCATATTCAGGACTCTCATTATGGTGGGGGTTCTTATTTCTCAACAGAGACGCAGCCAGAGTATTCTACTGTCCCAACTGACTGGGCTTTGAAAACTAAGGAGACTGGAGTCACAAACAATTTATTTAAATTCTAAATAACAAACTTCACGTTTTACCCCCTAAAATAATCTCCTCGGGTCTAATGAACTTTCCAGTACTTTTTTCACGATTCAATGTACTGCTGGAAGGATTCTTCTGGGATACCCTTCAGCTCCGTCATTACGCCCCTCTTGGTGGCCTCTCTGCCTTCAAAACGGGTCGTCTTGTTGATCCCCTTGAGCATGGGAAAAGAAAAAAGTCAATGGAGCAAATCAGGTGATTATAGAGGTCATTGGCCCCATGAGTAGAGTGTTCGCCAAAAGTCCGGTAAACTAGGGTTCAATCCCTGGTCGAGTCCTACCAAGAACTAAAAAAATGGTGCTTGATACCGCCTTCCTTAACATTCAGCATTATAAGGTAATATCAAGGATAAAGTGGAGCAATCCAGGAAATGGAGTTGCGCCCTCCCTTACACCTCGGTGTAGTAGCTATGGAAAAGGGATCCTTCGGGTCACCCTCGACTAAGGGAGACAACTTTACTTTACTTACTTAGCAAGGGCATTCAGGGATTGCCGGACGCTCAGCCCACCCAGACCAATTACTTTTTTATGTCTAAATCTTTGGAGATAATCTTATTCATGTCCAGCTGACTTGCGATCATTCCAACAGTCAACTGATGATTGTCACGCACCCCCTGCCTCACCCACTCGACGTTGATCTCAGTCCGACTTGTTGAAGGCCTCCCGCCATGGAGTCATCTTTCACATCCTCTTTGAACTTCTTGCGCCTCTCAAAAAAATTGTGTGCGTGACATGGTGTTATCTCTGTACACTTACAGAAGCATTTCAAGCCAGTGACCAAGTTTGCCCCAATCGGGCCAAATATTTCAGGTTTATTCGTTGCTCGGGGTTCAACGTTCGTTCCTCGGGACTTCTAGCTGAACAAAATGAAAAAGAGGAAAAGTGCGAAGAAAAAATACAATGGTTGCAGAAATCTAAGATTACATTTATATATACCTGTCCTGTTGGTTGGTTGGTTGGTGGTTGGTTGGTTGGTTTTACGACCTATCAACCCTTTTCAGGTCCTTTAACGCAGAATTAAGTTGTTTTGATAAAAGTTTCAAACAATTCAGTTTAGCATAAGTATTCAGTTTAGTTCTTTTTGATCCATAGATAGGACCCTATCAGGTGCTACCTTTCCGAGACTGAGTAGATCTTTGAGCGATGGCAAATGAAGGGATACTCCACATTCCCCAAAGCTCCAGCATTATTGTAGCCTCACCATCAGATTATTTAGTGTTATAAACAGGACACTCGTTCTAGGAGTCCTACCATTCTGCAGATATGCAGTCGGTGTATTCTGCAGCTCCATCTGACTGGGCCAAAGATGTCATGTTAGAGGATAACAATATCCGCTTATCCTGCTTTAATCGATGGGGGAGTCGCTATGGCTTAATTGCTTAAGCGCAATAAGCCAGTTCGAACTCTTGTTGCGTTATTGCATTCACTTTTGGACTAATGCCCTTTGGGAAAGGTATGAACCTTCATATCCCCTCCGCCAGCTATGAATTAAATTGTACTACTGCTGTTCTTCAAGCATGACTTGGGCATTAAATAACCCACTAATATGCCATTAAGCAAAGAAACTGAACCAACTACAGGGTAGAACGATAAAATTATCGCCCTAGAAAAGACGACATGATTCCATTCCGTTTAATGAAAACCGGTATTTTTTTTTTTTTTTTTTTTTTTTTTTTTTTGCAGACCATCTACTAGTTGGCCTGTTGTGTACAAATCCCAAGAGAGATAGGAGCCTTCTATCATGTCTGAAAGTGACACAATGTTCAATGAGCGAGATCGGAGATGCGCCGCTGTACAACTCATGCTCTCTACCGATCCAAGTTATGACAACAGGACCATTGCCAACACCCTCAAAATGCAAATCCGGACGGTTCAACGCCTGAAGGCACAGATCAACGCATCGGACGACCCTTTGGAGGTGGTGGAGCGGAAGGCCCTATCATGCCACCTCCGTTCTTCGAAGTCGGCTTGAAAGTCAACACCAAAGTGTACCTGGATGTGCTGAAAAGCGTGGTGATCCCCTGGTGCAATCAGGTGGCCGGTGGCAGACCCTGGGTGTGGCAGCAGGACTCGGCGCCGACCCACAAGTCCAAAGAGACCCAGGCTTGGCTTCAGAAGGAGTGCTACGACTTTGTACCCTTCTCTCACTGGCCCTCCCCTCCCCCGATCTGAACCCACTGGACTACTTCGTTTGGTCATACGTCGAGAACATCACCAACATGACCTCCCACAACACCAAAGCCAGCCTGATCACTGCCATCCGCCGAGTATTCGCCGAGCTCCCGCCGGCGCTTGTGGAAAAGGCATGCTCCCAGTTCCGGATCCGTATCGAGGTGGTGATTGAGGCTGAAGGCGGCTACATTGAGTAGATGTTAGCTCTACTACATAATCAAGTTACCTGAATTGATTTTTTCAATAAAAGTTTTAAAATAAAGCTGTAGTGTTATTTTCTTTAGGACGACAATTTTATCGTTCCCCCTGTATCTTTCATTCATAGCTCTTACACGGCACACCCTGTCACGTTACTTTTTAGTCTGACCTCGAATATATTACCGATTTTTGTGATGTTTCTATGACCGTGTGGGTCTCCCGAGATATCACTTTCTTTTTATCTCAGGTGCCTTTGGTCGAGTAATGATAAGCAAGCTAGACTAGAAAACCTACATGAGTGAGTTCGAGTCTCACTTGGTGTCCCACTCACATGGCCTTGTGCTAAATCTAAGCAAAAAAGTGTAGTAAATTATTGCACTCGTCTGTCTGTCTGTCTGTCTGTCTCTCTCTGTATATATATATATATATTGTCATCCACAGACAGACTGTTTCGTTGTATTACAACAGTTCAGTGTGGCTCTTCATGCAGGACGCTTCAAGCTGGGATCCGATAGCGCAAAATTTAAACAAATGAAAGCTAATACAAGTGTTATAATTCCTGTGCTGACGCATATCGCCGAAATGGCTGAGCATATATATATATATATATATATATATAAGCTCAAAAGTGATTGGCGGTGGGTATAAATAAATGTTGGGACACCTAACAGGAGGCTAATAAGACCCAACAGAGGGCAGTGCGTGATAGGTTAGAAGCTTATAACGATCTGCCAGTGGGCCAAGCAGAAATGTATCAGAAGGCAAATTCACCGTTGGATCTTACAGGATATAGCAAAAAGCTAATAGAACACTGTCGATGGTAATACGTGATTTATTTGAAATCTAATATGGTCAACCGATGTCTTTGTGAGGCGCAGTGTGGTAAACAAATGCTCAACATCCTTGGTAGCTGTGTACCATAGCCATGATACGGATATACGAAACGTACATAGAATGTTCATAACATATATACATAGAGAACATAGGAATCTCGAAACACGAAAACACTTACGACTTCTTAGTTCAGGTACGAAACTTTTTATTACCTTTGAGTTTAAAGGTACTTCGACATAAGGAGAGAGATACACATTCTTTCTATTCTGGCTTTTTCATCTGCCCTCCATCTCGTGCGGCGTCCGTAGCGCGCAAATTTGTCTCGCCTCAGCGAGCCCCGAAAGTCGACCCTTCTCGTCCGGTGTCTAGTTCTCAACTCTCCTCAACTAACTGACTTTTTCAAAATCCCCAAAATCCTCCGCGCGCTTCCGGTGCGTGACGTCACCACTGGATCTCATTTTAAAATTAGCCATATTCACAAGTGTCTAATATTACATAATATTAGATACTTATAAATATAGATACAAATTCAGAGAGATCATGAACAGAGTGTTTCAAAAAATTTGATATCATTTGAGATGTCCCGGTTGTTTCAGAAATTATTTCGTAATCTAATTCTTATTCAAATAATCTTACATTTTAACAGCAAGTGTGGAAACAACTCAAAATTTGATTTTCAATGTTTTAATATTTTTTTTTTTTTGTTTTTATTCAATAAATGGTATTCATACACTTGAAAAGAAATGAAAAAAAAAGTTAAAGTTTCTACACATGCTGTTAAAATTTGAGATCATTTGAGATCTACAGGGTGTCTCAGAAAATTTTTTATCATTTTCATTATCAAATAATTTGATAGATTCCCGTTCAAGTGATCTCAGATTTTGACAGCATGTGTGGAAACAACTCAAAATTTCTATGTTTCTTATTTAAACATCTTTTCTTTTCCAGAGTTTGGAATTTCTATACCATAAAAAAAGATCTATTAAACATTGAATTTTAAATTGTTTCTGTAGAGATGCTGTTAAAATTTGATTTTACGAAAGGATATCGATTTTTCTGAAACACCCTATACATTACTATGAGCCGTTGACTCTACGCTATCCCATCATAATTATTGGATTTAGAATATTCCGATCAAATGTCAATAATTTGAACACAATCGAATGATCGCAAGTTATTCAATCAATGATGTGGCTTCAAGAATTCCAATCTAAAACTATTAATAACATTCATTTGTTTGCTTGTTGTCTCATCGAGTGCCCCTTTCATATGGCCTTGTGCCACATCTAAGCAAAAAGCTTAGTAAATTTCCATTTGTTTGCTAGTTGGTTGGTTGGTTGGTTGACGTATCAACCCTTTTCGGGTCATTTAACACCGAATTAAATTCCAAAGAATTCAGTTCAGTATAAGTATAGTTTTTGTTTCCGAACAGTTAAGTGTCAAAACAGTTCTATTTCAAACAATTCAGTTTAGCATTAGTACACAGTTTAGTTCTATTTAACCAATAGATAGGTGCGACTGTTCCGGGCCAGAGTGGACTTGGGAGCGATGGCAATGAAGAGGTACTATTAACCAACCCCTCCGCTTGGGCAGGATATGACACAAGGTCAATTTTTAAGCGGAGTTTAACAGGTTTGAATTCAGAGTTTTCCTTCTCCTAGACTAGTTGCCTCACCAAGGCTGAAGAACCTAGTCCGTCCTACTATTTACCCATAGCTGGAGGGAGAATAAGGGGGTTCATACCTTTCCCAAGGGTATTTGCCCGAAAGTGAACGTAATAGCGCGACTGGAGTACGAACTCGCGTACTACGATTCCGCAGTTCATCGCTTTAACCATTACACCACGAGGCAATGAAGAGGTACTCAGCATTCCCCAAAGCTCCAGCATTAGTGGAACCTCACGATCATCAGATTGTTTAGTATCATATCTAGGACGTTCGTGTCAACCTTATGTTTCCGGAGATTTTTGTAGATGCCTTGAGGGGCATCAGACTGCAACCATAGCATGTTTGTATTGATGTTGGGGTTTCAGTGGAAACTAGTGTTTTATACAATGGAACTTCCAGCCCTTTGTTCCCACCTTTAAATTCAGAATATTTTCTTCTCCAAGATTAGTTTACAACTAACGAGACAAGAGATCACAGTCTTCCTTACAAATCTTACCGAATTGGGCGGAGAGCAAAAAGAGATGGAGGGATCAATACTTTACCCCAGAGTATTATTGCGCAGTGATTTTTTGATTGTTCAAATAATTACGAGGTGCCTTCAATAAACTTCCAGACTTTTTTCGTATGGGCACTTTTATTGATAGTGCACACATGAAACTCTAGTCCCCTTCGAAGTAATCACCTCTGGCTACAATACACTTGTTGTATCGTTCCAATAACTCCTGGAAGGTCCCATGGAAGTCCTCTTGCGTGAGCGTGTCAATGACCTTCGTCACAGCCTCTTTCATCTCCTCAATTCTCTCATAACGACAGCCTCTGAGCTTAGGGAATAACCAAAAGTCACAGGGAGCAAGATGTGGACTATAGGGAGGCTAAGGAACTCTCTTGATGCCCATCTTGGTCAAATAATCTGTGACAAAAACCTCAACATAGTAACCCTAACTCTAACCCTTTGGCCAATCAACTCTGTGTATTGACTTCCTTTCTCCTCCCACACCGCTCATCATCCCTTACAAACTCCGTGCCTTCCTTGAATCTCTTATACCATTCAGAAACTGACGCTCGATTCATGCAAGATGGTCAAAAAGCAGTCTGAAGCATTCCATACGTTTCTGTGGCATCATTTTTTCCAAGTTTAAAACACAATTTTATTGTATATCGTTCTTCTAAAGTGTCCTCACGTCCAGATTGCATTTTTGAAATTCACCAGCTGTGAAAATCAGGCTTTAGTAGGATGTATTCCAATTCCTGCTGAAGCTGTTCATTTAAAGCTATTCATTTGAAGCTGAAATCATAAACATAGGTCAGTCATCTGATAATAATAAGTATAGCAATAACATACTGAATTTTCAAGAGTCTAGGACAATTTTAAATGCCTGTTCAACAAAAGTCTGAAAACTTATTGAAGGCACCACGTATATATATATATATATATGTGTGTGTGTGTGTGTGTGTGTGTGTGTGTGTGTGTGTGTGTTCGATTGTTTTGGGGAAGGGTCATATAAGTACAAGACGTCTACAAATTGCAGGCAAATATCAATAGGCTTGCCCGTCAATAGCAGCTGGAGTTCGGCCAATCAGAGATGACTAGAGCATATATGAGAAGGGGCAATTTACGGTCTTGCACCAAAAAGTATTCCAGCCTTTGCACTGACAAGACGTACCTTTTGTATAAAGAGTCCCACAACTGAAAACAAGATGGATAATCAAATTCCAACAATTCAGTTTATTTGTTTAACGGCATATCAACCTCATGTGAGTTATTTAATGCCATGATGTGATTCATTTGTTAAAGTATAATTGTAATATTAACTAAATTTTCAAGGGTCCATTGTATTTTTTTTTTTACAATGCACTTTTTTTTGTTTAAATCATTTGTTTAAACATTTGAAGTTAGAGAATCGCGTTTATTGTACATTCATTTTCACATTTTTCGTGAAGTTGTTTTTAAAGACTTTTTCCTATCTAAAACGAATAACGTCTAAACAAATCTATTTGATCCATAGATTAGACCTCAACAGGCACAATTAATCTGGATCAGAGTGGACCTGGGAGTAATGGCAATAATCAGGGGAATTTGGATTTCCCCAAATTTGCAGAACTGGAGTCACATCATCGGATTTAGTTACTGTCATACCAAGGACACTCCCCCCTTTGGTACAGCTTTCAGCAAACAATATGAGTATAACTTTTCAATCTTTTAAATCGATTTTAGAAGGATAGAAAAACTTTATATATATATATATATATATGATAGCTGTCCTCTCGGTTTCGAGCGTGACCTCCTCCTTTATCTCATATCCTTTTCCCCCTCCCCTACTCCCCCCTTAAATTGTATGTGTTCGTAGGTGACTCTTCAGACCAACCAAGTTGCAGCAGATTTTGCTACAGAATTAGCACAACCGATCAGTTTTGTTTGCTGTGACATTATCTGGGTACACGATAGATTTTGCACATTTACGCAGATGGCTTTTGAGACCAGCAAGAGATAAGCACAATTTTCCACATCTGTCACAGTTAGCGTGGTGACTTTGTGCACCCGGTGCTGGATGCTGTTCGCCTTTGCGAATCAGACGTTTGTAAGCGCTGTACTGCATACGGCTATTCTCAAAGGATATATATATATATATATATATATATATATATATATATATATATATATATATATGGTGGGTGTATAATATGGAAATATATATTTTCAACAGTATGTTGAGTAGTATTAATGATAAACTGGAAATTTTTTGGGTAAAAGATGCTGATTTTTTACCGAACATGTTTCGCTATATTGCATAGCATTTTCATCGTTAACATACTTTTTTCACACTTACCGTTGAAAATGCTATGTAATATAGCGAAACATATTTTGCCCTGTCGGCTGGGGCTACAGAATACACCGACTGTATCTCTGCAGAGGGGTAAGACCTGTCCCAAAACGAGTGTCCTAGATATGACATTAAACAAGCTGATGGTAGGGTTCCAGTAATGCTGGAGCTTTGGGGAATGCGAAGTACCCCTTCATTGCCATCGCTTCCAGGTCCACTCATGTCCGAAGTGGTTCCACCTGATAGGGTCCTATCTAGGGGTCATATAGAACTAAACTGTGTACTTATGCTAAACTGAATTGCTTGAAATAGAACTATTTTGACATTTAACTGTATGTAAGCAAAAACAATACGTATACTTAACTGAATTGTTTGAATTAGAACTGTTTATTTGTATAAAAATGGATTTGGAATTAAATAATCGACAAAGGTTGATATGCCATAAAATCCAAACAAACAAACAAACAAACGAAACAATTTCGGTTAAAAATAAACATCTTTTACTAAAAATATTTTTAATTTATTATTAATACTACACAGTATATATATATATATATATACTTTCATTAAGAAAAAACAACAAACCTGTCACATTTGGATTATAAATTTATTTCTATCCTGATGGAATTACTCCCAACTCCAGTTTAACTGGACCAAATAATACACACACACACACACACACATATATATATATATATATATATATATATATATATATATATATATATATTGTTTAGTTAGTGAGTTTTTCTATTCAAAGTCATATAAAACTTTGCCGGCTATTTAATGCCAAATCTTCTTTTTATTTGTATATATGGTTACATCTATATTAATAAACTGGTAGATATTATTTCCATTAACTACGTGGGTCTTAATAAACTGATAGAAACAATTTTCCTTTGCTTTCTTCTGGTTGCTCTTCAGCTATCACCTTCAAGCGCCTTTAAGATCAACAAATTAATTATATGGTTTGATATGACCAGCCGATTGATCAGATCGGATCTTTCAGACCATCAACCGTCCGTCCAGCCTATGCAAGAAGCTAAGTAGAGCGTTGCAGGTCACGTGACCACTTAGTACCCAGTTCATGGAACTCTCGCCCACCAGGGTGTGGTCCTCAGTCATTATGTGTCGCCACCCACGGCCAACAGGTGACTTGATTGGGACAGATGTCTTAATCCTCAGTGGAGGTGTATTCCACGTATGCTACAGCAGCAAACCGACAGAACGGTTCATATATATGTATATATATATAGCTCAGCATTTAAAAAAAACATTCATGCCCAACAACACAATTACGGAAAATTCTCACCGACAACACAATATTATTAGAACATCAAAATAATAAACAAAAACTACAGATTCTCGAAGCACTACATATTAGAAACATGCAACCAACACTTAATAGAATTAATTTTCAAACCAGTGCTAATGTACTTAAATGTCTTTAGCTACTGACACTAATTATAGAAACCCATTTAAAAGCAAACGCCATAATATTCAACGGTAAAGACGCTCTTACATAGTGGTAATATGCTAAAACAAAAGTTACATCACTTTTGTAATAGATCCTCCCCTGATGATGGCCCAAAGTCGGGCAGAAGGTTCTAGGGATACATACATCTATGGACAATACATAAATCAATTCCCCCCGAATACAATAAAAGTAAAACGGGAATTCGAACGGATCCAGAAGAAAATATGTAGACATAAAATGTCTATTATGTTTAATGAAATTTGTATTAACGAAGAAATGCTGCCAAAATATACATATATATATATATATATATATATATATATATATATATATATATATATCGTAAATTGAAGCGTACAAGTTAATCAGGCTTATAAATCGGTCTCAAGATTTTTAGCTCGAAATTCTGGGTTAGACCTACATCTACTGTATGGGTCTTCCCCCAAGTATACAGCAGGCTACTGGTAGGCCAAGTAACCAATATTTAAAATGCTGTGCCGTATAAATACAACAATAATGCCGACGAATGTATATTAAAAACACTACAATTATGTTTCATTAAACTGTTATTACGTTCAGTAGTCTGAAATTGAATCTCATCAGCCATACATAAAATATGCAAATTGTGTAGATAAACAATACACCGTAGTTGTCTGTCTGGCCGCTTTGGTGCTGTGTCGACTAGTGTTTACAGTCAGTGAATCAGCTGTTGAAAACTGTGTATGATATACATATTTACCAACCCCTCCACTCGGGCAGGATATGACACAAGGTCAATTTTTAAGCGGAGTTTAACAGGTTTGAATTCAGAGTTTTCCTTCTCCTAGACTAGTTGCCTAACCAAGGCTGAAAAACCTAGTCTGTCCTACTATTTACCCATAGGTGGAGGGAGAATAATTGGATTCATACCTTTCCCAAGGGTATTAGTGCTATGTGAAATGCAATCAGTCTCGTCCAGGATTTGAACTCATGTCGCCGTGTCCATTTCCTACGACGATAACCATTACACCACGGGCACCTCCATTGTGTATGAAATAGCTTTCATATGATTCCTAATTTGTATTATTGCTTTATTGTTCTACGTTAATCTCTGTTAATTTGATAAACATAATTACCAGATATGAGTTTTTGACCAGTGGGCTGGGGTTGAAGAATACACCGACTGCACCTATGCAGAGGGGTAAGACCCCCCACCACCACCAACGAGTCTCCTGGACAAGACACTAAACAATCTGATTGTGAGGCTCCAGTGATGCTGGAGCTTTGGGGAATGCGGAGCACCTCTTTATTGCCATTGCTCCCAGGTCCACTTTGGCCCAGAATTGTAGCACCTGATAGGGTCCTATCTATGGGTTAAATAGAACTAAACTGCACACTTATGCTAAACTGAATGACATAATTTAGAACTGTTTGACTAAACGGAATAGCTTGAAATAGAAATGTTTTTGCCAATTAAACTGCACTTTAAACTATACATTTAAAATACGTGCTTATGCTAAACTGAATTGTTTGAAATGGAACTGTTTTTGACATAGAAACTTTACTTACACTAAACTAAATTGTTATATATAGAACTGTTTTTACATTAACTGTATGTTAACAAAATATGTACTTATACTAAACTGAATTAGCTGAATTAGAACTGTTTGTCTAAACTGAATAGCTTGAAATAGAAATGCTTTTGACAATTAAACTGAATTGTTTGAAATAGAACTGATTATTTGTATAAAAATGAATTTGGCGTTAAATGACTTACAAAGGTTGATAAGTCATAAAAATCAACCAAATTTAAGTTTAAGTCGGAAATGTTTGTAGTGGTCTGTTGGAGTAAAAGTAAGAGGCGTATATCGGTTGTTAGGAATAACTGTTCCACTAATTGAACAGTCTGGGAGACAACGTCAATTTTCAAGCGGCCCTGATTCCGGTAAGTTTATCATATTTACCAACCCCTCCGCTCGGGCAGGATATGACACAAGGTCAATCTTTTTAAGCGGAGTTTAACAGGTTTGAATTCAGAGTTTTCCTTCTCCTAGACTAGTCGCCTAACCAAGGCTGAAGAACCTAGTCTGCCCTACTATTTACCCATAGCTGGAGGGAGAATAATTGGATTCATACCTTTGCCAAGGGTATTAGTGCTATGTGAAATGCAATCAGTCTCGTCCAGGATTTGAACTCGGTAAGTTTATACCCCGACAACTTGACCCACAGGGACGCGTATGTTTGCTGTCTATCCTCTACAACACTTAATATATAAGAGTTTTCATTTTAAATTTAGGTTTGGATTTTAGTCCTCCGTATTAGTTGATATCTAGTTTTGTAAAATGTCCATTTGCACGGCACAATTTACGCTAAACACACACACACACACACACACACACACATATATATATATATATGTATGTATATATACCATCATCATCATCATCAAGTCTTGCAGAGAGCTCGGAGTTCCCTGACTCTATCTATCTTTCACCGTTGTCTTATCGTCCATTGCGCATGGCAGGTCGTCTAGACGGCATCCAGTGTCCGCACAGAGCTGATGCATACGAATCTCTGCTGGTCGGCAAACACTGGCGCGTCCATATGTAGGAGTCCATAAGAGAATGTTGCTTATGAGTTCGTCCTTAAACTCCCCCCAGAAATGCCCTGCAAGTCTTGTTCGTCTTACGAGGATAGTCTGTCCGATGGGTGGCAAGTGGCTAAACAGCTGCTGTTTTGTGGCTTGTTGCTTCCAGAATTTGTCCAAAATAGCACGTAGCATTCTTTTGTTGTTTCCATCTAGCGTTTACTCGATGCGTTTCGTTAGAGCCCAGATAGTGCATCCATAGAGTAGTACTAACACGGCTACTGCTGTGAAGAAATACCGTTTTATTCTATCAGAGAGAACAGATTTCGATACGATCGATAACCTGTCAATAGCAGTCTTCTCAATGCGTTTGTTGACATTGCTACCAGTAGATGAGATATTGCTGTCGAGGTGATGTGAACTGGTCTGCCAATTTCGGAGGTTTGCCATATAAAGTGGGGATAGCTCCTTCAAAACGATAAAACAATTTGTGTAATAGAGTTCATGCAAACAAAAAGGTTGAAGTCTTTTTTTTTTTGTTTGTTTGTTTTGTTTTTTTTTTCACTATATAAAACGAACGAACATTTGTCCGTTCCTTGATATGATTCGAATTGGCCTTAATCCAATAGGTAAGTAAATAAAGGGAACAAAATGAAGCATAAGATTATACGTAAACAAAAGAAATTCTTTTTTTCCGTGGGAACAAGAAAGTTCACACAATTCCCTCAACACACAAAGAAGCGAACCAAATAATTATTCTCTACAACAAGATTTTGTCCAGAGCCCAAATTACAGGATTGGAATCTTCCCAACAGACGAAAAACGTATTCAGTGAAGATCATTCAAGAAAAGCCTTCGTTTTGTTGTCTTTAAAAGACTTCTTATTTTTTATTTATTTATTTTTTTGCTATTGTTGTTGTTGTTGTAATGATCACATCAAACGAAGGAAAAGAGAGAGAGAGAGAGAGAGAGAGAGAGAGAGAGAGAGTAAGAGAATGGGATTATTGTATGTGAAAGATAGAGAAAGAACAAAAGAAAGATACAGTACGTGTGTGTCTGTTTGTGTGTGCGTATGTGTGTGTGAGTGTGTGTGTGAGAGAGAGAGAGAGAGAGAGTAAGAAAAAGAGAGAGAGATATTACGTAAAGTCTTACCGCTTTCTTTCTTTCTTTCTTTCTTTCTTTCTTCACTCTCAAACCTATTCTTTCTAGTTACCTTTCTGTTAAACTTTCGTTCTTTTCCTCTCTCTCTCTCTCTCTCCCCACCTCTCTCTCTCTCTCTCTCTCTCTCTCTCTCTCTCACTTCCTTCCACACACACACTGATACACGCACTCCCTTTTGTTCTCTCTTTATATTGCTCTTATAATGAATTATTTCTCTCACTTTCTCTCTCTCTCTCTATCTTATACAATAGTTCTCTCATTCTTTCTACTTTTCTATTTCGCTCTGTTTCTGTCTGTCTGTCGATCTGACTGTCTGTCTCTTTCTCTCTCTCTCTCTCTATATATATATATATTGAAACGAACAAACCTCTTGCCTCTCCTTTACAAATGTTATTTATTTCTCTTTCTCTCTTTCTCTGTCTCTATCGCTATATCTTTCTGATTAAGGTTTTTTTATACATTCGTACTTTCTCCTCTCTCTCCCTGTCACTCACTTTCTCTCACTTTCTCTCTTTCTCTCTCTCTCTCTCACACACACACACACACACACACACTCACACACGTACTATATCTCCCTTATACAATTGTTCTGACACACACACTCTCTCTCTCTTTCTCTCAGTCGCTCGCTCTCAATCTTTTTATATATATATATATATATATATATATATATATATATATATATATATATATATAATGAAATGAGCAAATCGATATAAAGACATTTTTATTAAATCAGAAAAGTGCTCAAATATTGGCCTTCCCTTTCATTCTTTCTTTCGTTTTATCCAATTCTCTCTCTTTCTCTCTCTCGCTCCCTCTCACTCTTTCTCTCTCGCTCATTCTCTCTCTTTCTCTCTTTCTCTCTCTCTCTATATATATATATACCCTAAACACATTAAACAATTTTTCGTAACCAAATGCACAAACACTATAAACGCGATGAAATAGCTCTAAAAAAATCTAATCAAATGTTAGATTCATACTTCCCGACAGGCTCTAATAATGAAATAAAACTAATCATATATTATTCTAAATTCAATACAGCTAACCGAGTCATGTATAATAACTTCTTTCCCGCGCCTAGTTACCTCATATAACCAATGTTGTGTACAAGTTTAAATGCCCACTAGAAGAATGCTTTTCCAATAAAGTAAATACCAATATTAGCCTGAATATTCCGATTCTGTTGAGACGTTTAACACTTCAACTTGCTTTAATAACTTCTCTCCCACGATTAGTCACCTCATACGACCAATGTCATCATTATCAGCATCATCATGGCGTGCCGCTAGTACGGATTTCCCTGACCCTCTCCCGCCTCTCGTTCCAATCGTTCATCGATTTCGACAGATCTTCCTTGCTACATCCTGTATCAGTCCAGAGCTGTTGCAGATAAGTTCTTGTTGGTTGCCCAACCCTTGCTCGTCCGAGTGAAGGCGTCCGCCGGAGTACATAGCTTATGAGCTCGCCCTCACTTCTCCAGCAGTGTCTCGTATGTCTTGCTCATCTAATTTGAATGGTTTTCGAGATGGGAGGAAGGTGTCCGTACAGCTGCAACTTTGTGGGATGGCGCCCCCAGGACTTGTTCAATAAAGCTTGTAGCAGTCTCGCGCAATTGCCGTCAAGTTTTTTCTTCATATGCTTAGTCAGCCTCCATGTGGTGCATCCATATAGCAGTATGGACTTGACCGCTGCTTAGAAAAACTGCGCTTTACTTTATTTGATATGTCTGATTTCCATATAGCCGGTAGTCTATCGATGGCTGTCCATGCCTTCGCTAGTTGCCTGTTGATGTCATTTTCGAAGATGCTGTTTCCGAAGTAGGTGATCTTGTCCACGAGTTTCAGAGATCTTCCATTTGGTGTGATGTCGCTTATTTGATTAAAACATGAATTCTGTTTTGTCTGCGTTGACATGGAGGCCTATGCTACCTGCCGTCCGTTTTGGACTATGCAGCAGGGATTCGGCCTGACCGGTTGTATTTGCCAGAAGCGCTGTGTCACCAGCGCAGTCCGCATCTGTAATAGTTCGTGCGGAGTATCTTCTGCTTGTGGTGGTGCCCGTGGTGTAATGGTTATCGTCGTAGGAAATGGACACGGCAACTCGAGTTCAAATCCTGGACGAGACTGATTGCATTTCTCATAGCACTAATACCCTTGGGAAAGGTATGAATCCAATTATTCTCCCTCCAGCTATGGGTAAATAGTAGGACAGACTGGGTTCTTCAGCCTTAGTGAGGCAACTAGTCTAGGAGAAGGAAAACTCTGAATTCAAACCTGTCAAACTCCGCTTCAAAATTGACCTTGTGTCATATCCTGCCCGAGCGGAGGGGTTGGTAAATAGGATCTTCTGCTTCTTGCCTTTGCTAGAGTAAATCTATTGACGTTCGAAGCACGTGGTGTAGGCAGATAATAAACATGTACAGGACTAATTTGTCCCCTTGTAACACACCTGCGATAATATCAAAGAAGTCTGTCTCCATTCGGTTAGCGAACTTTTGCTTTCGTGTTTTTATAGAGCATTATTATGGCAGCGACGATTTCTTTGGGGAGACCGTACGCCAGAAGTATTTCCTCCATCTCTCTTCTGTGTATGGAATCAAATGTCTGGGAGAAATCTAAAAATAATAGTATTGCCTTAAGGTTTTTTGCGCTAACATCTTTTAATATTCGACGGATAGTCAAAATTTGTGATGTCATGGATCGATTTCTCCGAAAGCCATTTTGGTTCTTCCTGAGAATTTTCTGTTTCCTGTTCAATGCGATTGAGAAAGAGATGGTAGTAAGGGTTATACCTCGGTAGTTCTGAGCTATTCTGAGGTCACTCTTCCGTGGGTGGGGAATGGACGATACAGCTCTTTGTCTTTCTATGTTCTGGTTTTATACGGCGTCGTAGTACCGGAACAGTATGTCGTCGAATCTCCTTGTTTTCCATACTTCTGGGGGTATTTCATCAAGACCTGCAACTTTTCTGTTTTTGATTCTTCTTAGAACTGCGTCAAGTTCATGCATAAACTGTCCTAGTTTGATGTCTAAATGTTCACTAGAAGAATGTTTCTCCAATAAAGTAAGTACCTATATGGGCTTGACTACAACGACTTCGTTGAGACGCTTAACACTTCACCTATCTGTAATAACATCTCTCCAATGAATAGTTACCTCATACGACCAATGGAGTGTACGAATTTAAATATCCACTAGGAGACTACTTCTCCTATAAAATATGTATCTATATCGGCCTAACTACAACAACTCTATGAAGATGTTTAACACTTCACTTACCCGATACTAGTTTCATCTCTCAAAACCTAAAACCACATTCGTACCATCCCCCCAAATACCGAAAAATTCTATCCATATTACAAAAAGAAAAAAATCCCCCGAATACCGAAAAATTCTATCCATATTACAAAAAAAAATCAATTAAAAAGTTCAAATTCATGAAGCTGTCTACATAAATATCAATAAACTTTCCGAAAATAAGTTCAATTTCGAATGTAGTTGCTGTGTTCTGAAATGATTTTAACATTTTTCGCCTTACTTCCAGTAAAGCTCTTCTCTTTCTTGCACAGTCACCAGTGGTTGTAGAATACACTGACTTGCTTCTTTGCAGAAGGAAAAAACCCTCCCATCAAGTGTCCTGATAATGACCCTAAACAATTTGATTATGAGGCTGGAGCTTTGGGGAATGCAGAGTATTCTTTTATTGTCATCGCTCCCCGGTTCATTTTGGCCTGGAGTCGTAGCACCTGATAGGGTCTTATCTATGAGTCAAATAGAACTAAACTGTATACCTATGCTAAACTAAATTGTTTGAAATAGAACTGTTTTGACATTTATCTGTATGCACACAAAAAACGAAAACTCTTCTTATATCAAACAGAATTGTTTGAAATTGAACTGTTTTTATGTATAAAAATGGATTATGTACCATATAACCAAACCAAACCAAACCAAATGTTCTCTTTCGTAAATTCTCCTCCCACTTGTTCTTCCTCCTACTCTTTATATAAAGGTATATG
>CAUZXS010003908.1:102500-115381 GCA_963585895.1 Sepioteuthis lessoniana | reverse complement strand
GGCTGAAGAATCTAGTCTGTCCTACTATTTACCCATAGCTGGAGGGAGAATAATTGGATTCATACATTTCCCAAGGGTATTAGTGCTATGTGAAATACAATTAGCCTCGTCCAGGATTTGAACTCGTGTCGCCGTGTCCATTTCCTATGATGATAACCATTACAGCATGGGCACCTCCATTATTTATTCATTATAGTCTTCATTTATGGGGACTCATGATAGAGTCAGGTTCAAAAAGGGTATAGTTTAACTTTGGCCTCAGAAATTAATTTTTTTTTTTAAAGTATTTTTTTAGATTTAAAAAAAAAAAAATCAGGGAACAAATTCCAAAATTATCACTTTCAATCAGAAAAACACGCACACACACACACACACACACACACACACACACACACACACACACACTTTATTCATGCCTTTAATTTTTACCTTCTCCGTCTTTCAGATGGAAAAATAATTCACTGTCTCTCCTCTTTATTTGAACATTATAAACTTGTCTACTTCTTTTTGTCTCCTTTTACTCCCCCTTCATAATCATCTATTTCTTATCCCATTGTGAGTCGCTGACAAAAAAAAGAGAGAAAGAAAGAAAGAAAGACAGAAAAGAAAAAGAAAATAATAATCTTCAGTAAGGTAAAAATTATTTCCAAAGTCATTTCAAGTTGTGTCTGTCATGTTCTGTAATTAAGTCACGTGCCTATCATTTTTCTCTACAGACAAGCAACCTAATTATAACAAGCACTTTATGTATGAAATTTGTCTGCTATTCTTTTCTCTTTTTAATGTGCATATCATTTATTTTGCTATATCCAGCTGGGTATAGAATTTGTTTTCTCTAAAGGCTGTATGTTAAAACCAGCAGTCATAGTAATTAACCCTGCCTGTTTCTAATTTCTATGGGTAAGAAATTTGCTAACTTTACAACTTGGGGAGGAAAAAAAAAAAAGAAGATTAACTTGATATTTAATTAATTTTTTAAAACTATCATATTTTTTGATAATATAGAAGCATTTTTTCTTTCTTTCTTTCTTTGAAAGTACTGTACTTATGTATTAGTCAAGCCTTAGTATATGAATGATTGATTTTAACAGCATATCAAACTGTGTAGGGTTATTTTATGCCTAGAAGTTAGGGAATTCTTGTCTATTGAATGTTCATATTAACATTTTGTTGTATAGTTCTTTCTTAAGAGGGTTTTTTTTTTTGGTACCCATTCTTATTGAATATGAATAATTTTTAAACAAATATGTTTGACCCTTAGATAGGACCCGAACAAGTACTACCACTCCGAGCCAGAGTGGACCTGGGTGTCATGGCAATGAAGGACTATTCCACACACCCTAGATCTCCAGAATTAGAGCCTTGTCATCAGATATCATCATCATGTCGTGCTATCACCATGGATATCTCTGATCCTCTCTTGCCACCCCTCCCTATTGTTCATTGCTTCCGGCAGGTCCTCAGGGCTACATCCCGTATCGGCACAGAGCTGCTGTATGTAGGTTCAAGCTGGTCGTCCTGCCTTTGCTTGTCCATGTGAAGGGGTCCACAGGAGTACATCACTTATGAGCTTGTCCCTATTTCTCCAGCAGTGTCCTGCATGTCTGGTTTGTCTAATTTTGATAGTTTTCATGATGGGTGGTAGGTGGCTGTACAGCTGCTGCTTTGTGGAGTTCTGAATCATCAGATGTAGTTTAGTGTTATACCCAGGATTCCTTTTTTTGGCAGAGAGTGTTTGTACCCCCTCCACTACAGGGGGTACAGACAGTGTATTCTAAGCCCTACGAACAGAACTCAAAATTTACACATTTAATATTTGCAATCTAGAGTTGCTCCATTTTGTTTGAATTTCAACATTAGAAACTTATTACACCTGTGCAGGTGTAATAAGTTTCTTACTTACTTCCTTTTTTTCTCAAAATTTGATTTATACATGAGTATATATGTATGTTTGATTATTTTATATATTTTAGGGACTTGTTTTTATCTTTGTTGTTTTTAAGAAACATTCTTTGACTTTCTTCAAGTGTCTGTTACTTCCATTATTTGGAGGAAAGTATGATTCTAGGATCATTGCTTTTGTTGATGTCTAATGTTTGTGGAATATTTTGAGAAAGGAATCAGTAAAACCTTCTCAATTTTTTTTGATAGATGGAGAAAGAGTTCAGTTTGTCCTTTACCTACAAATAGGGGGGGAGAAAGTCATGCCTTTTTCAAGGGTGTTAATTCAAATGGAAATTGTTGTGGACTAGTAAAAGGTTCGGAAGAAAGACCCAAACTCAGGATTACGTGAAACAAGTATATTGAACAAAAGTATAAATACAGCATAGGTAAAAGAGTGTTGAACATCAGTCTGACTACCAAAGTGTTAGGCTGGAGTTAACTCAACTTTATTTCTTTGTAAGTACAAAGAAGGCACGAGGCCTTAAGTTTTTTGGGGAGGGGAAGGGAGCGGTCTTGCTTTTCTATATATTCTAAAGGGACCTAGCTAGCCACATTCGCCGACCCATTCAACAGTACAATATATAACCATTCATCCTTCATCATGCGCGCAGCAGTTACCAAAATACCGCATTTGCTCTATGAAGAAAACCTACTTAAAACCCAAAGGTGGTATATGATTTTTATTTACAAAATATGGTTTATGTACAATGAAATGATGGGAATGGGAGAAAAAACCCCGAAAAATTATATATACAAGAGAAACAAAGAAAAATTCCCCGTTTGGTTTCCCTCCCATCCCCCCGTCTATAAAATTGGAGGCCGACTGTTTTCCGGGTCGAAAGAAACCGGAAACAAGCCGGACCTGCCCTAGCTGGGGCGGGAATACTAATCTACAGAGATAAAAGAAATAAAGGGTCGGGCGCGGTATGGGTCGATAGAAGTAGGTAATATGATTTTTTATATATGAATGTTCAAGATCTTCAATAAAAGCGGGCTGGAATTCAGGTTGGGGTACAAAAATAATAGGGAGGGGGAAGATCTTGAGAAACTAACGACTAGATGATGGGGACAATGACTCACAACATACTGCTAACTAGGTTACAAGGGAAAAAAACAATTCTACTTACCAGGGATGGGGTCCCTAAGGACCCGTACCGTAGACGCCATGGGTAGGCAGAGGCGGGAAGGATGACTCCAACATTGCCCCCTTTCGTACGACCAGGCTCGCTGCAGTCACCCACCTTTTGCTGAATGTTATGCGATCCAAGCGTTTTCTATCGCATCTGATTTTGACCCTCAGCTGATGCCGAAAATACAAAACCAGATCACGATGAGAAAAGCTTGCATCGTCATACAATCCCTTGTTTCGCGTCGTCCAAATCACCATTCGGGCTACAGCTAGGATCGCGAGAAACACCACACGCTTCTCACCGTGATACGGAGGAAGAACGTTGTCTACGACGTAACCAACGTCGAGCAGCACGAGCTGTTTGGGTTCGATGCGAGCCGTCCACTCCCCGACGTGATCCCAAAACGGGCGGACTCGCTCGCAGTAGTAGAAGGCGTGCTCAGCCGTTTCTTCCAAGCCACTGCTGCAGCGAGGGCAATCAGGCATGTCTGCCAGGCCCGCTCTGAAGTTCAAGCCGCGAAGGGGTAACGCATTCCGAACAAGTCGCCAGGTGAGCGAGAACTCGGAGTTGTTCAAGAAGCTCGATCCTGGCGCCCAATTCCAGTGAGAGCGGATCTCCTCCGCCGTCCAGCCGCGCCGCTCGCTGAGAGGATCAGAAGCAGAACCCACCACTAATTCCCGATACAGCTCCTTCCGAGGCCATGAAAGGTCACTGGACCCAAGAAGGTTACGAAGGGCCTTTCGGCACTCGCGGACAAACAGTGCTTCGCCCAAAGGCCTACGTCGACCTTCAGCCTTTGGGTCTGACTTGAGGCGAGGAAAAGTCCGACTCGCCTTTCGTCTCCACACTGAGTCCCCCGTCAAGACACGGCCCAGATATGCAAGTCTTTCAGCAAGCCAGTGGCTCTCCAGATCAGGCATACCCAGACCCCCGTTGCGTGTACGTTGGATACAGACCTGTCTACGGACCATCGGCCTTGCACCTCCCCAGACAAGTCTGGAGAGGGATCGTTGCAGCGCCAACCGATGTGCCTTAGGCAGAGGGAGTACAGCCAATCGGTAAAGGATCAAGGGGAAGACGTACGCGGCGCACGCCTCCGCCCTGCCCTTTAAGGACAACCTCCTTGAAAGCCAGATTCCCACCTGAGCATTCACCTTAGCATGTACTTCCGACCAATTTCGCTCCAGTTGGAGGTCGGGCCCAAACCACACCCCGAGGATGCGGATGGGTCCGTCACTCCAGCGGAAGGGCCCTGGAAGAGTATTGCTACCCCTCCAAGCACCAAGCCGCAAACCTTCGCTTTTGTCAAAATTGACCTTGGCCCCTGCAATCCGCTCATACTCGACAACCGCCTCTTTCACAGCCTCTATATCCTGGAGGCGGGATACGAAAACTGTGACGTCATCAGCGAACGCGGAAACCCTAGCCGCAAGGCGGCCAACGAATGGGATACCGCGCAGTGCCGGACTTGTCCCCTCATCCCTAAGCCTGCGCAGGAGGGGCTCCAACGCGAGGACATAGAGAAGAGGAGACAGGGGGCAGCCCTGCCGGACCGATCGCTCGATCGCGATCACCCCCGAACGCCTTCCGTTCACCTGCACCACTGCCTGAGGGTTGTGGTACATCATGCTAATCCATCTGCGGAACTCCGGTTTGAATCCGGCAGTCTCCAAAACAGACGCCAAGAACCGATGGTCTACCCTATCGAAGGCCTTGGACTGATCTAAACTGATCAGTGCGGATTCGGTGTCGTCTTTTATCCCCTCTAGGACCTCGCGAATCAAGTGCAGGTTGTCCTGGATCGATCTTCCCTTCACAGCAAAGGTCTGTTCGGGGCCGATCAGATCACTAATGACAAGCTGTAAACGATTCGCTAAGACCCGGGCCAAAATCTTTAACTCTGTGTTAAGCAGAGTTATGGGCCTGTAATCGTCTAAACCCTCCCAAACATGCCTGCCACCTTTCTTCAGCAATGTGATCACGCCCTTGGTAACGCTACCAGGGATGGCTCCCTGGGCGAACCAGTGGTTGAACATATCCGTCAGAATAGGCACAAACATGTGCGACATCCTCAAGTACACTTCGTACGGCAAACCATCTAGTCCCGGCGACTTGTTGAGGCCGACCTGCTTCAACGCATCACGGACTTCGCATTCAGTAACCACACCCTCGCAGCTAGCCGCTTCAGCCGCCCCAAGACGGGGGAAGTCGGCAAGATAGCTACGAAACTCCCGGAGCGGGAGATCAGTGCAGCGGGCAAAGCGATCCCGAAAGTGCGCCCGAAAGGCGTCACGTATCTCACGACCTGATCGCAGCAGACGCCCGTCCGGGGTCTTGACAGATGCGATGTACCGATCGGGGAACCTTCGCACTTCTTCTTCACGCGCAGTCGCGTTCGATTTCACAGCTTCGTTGAGAACTCTTTTTAGCCTAGATCTAACTACTGATCCCTTGTAGCACTCGCTACTCTCACGCTCAAGGTCCCTCCTAGCTAGCTCTACACCTAGGGAGTCCCCCCCAGCCACCGCCCGGGAAAGTCTATCATCTATAGATTTCACCTCCGCGGTCCTATCTAAGTTGAGCTGTCGACCGTACTTGGTGGCGAAATCTCTAATCCTATGCTTAAGAGAAACCCACCACCTATTCCCGGTAACCGCCCCCACTAACGCCCGCTGAATTAGGGATTCCAGCCGGTCCCGGAAGTCCCGTATCTCCAGTAAGGAGGTATTGAACTTCCAGTAGCCGGCTAGACTAGGTCTATTAACTAACCGCAGACTGACTCTAATGAGTTTATGGTCAGTCCACGCTATCAAGTGGAACGTGGGACAACTAACAAAATCAATGTCAGCTCTTCTCACTAACACTCTGTCCAAGTAGGAACCTACTTTGGCAGAGGGCGAGCTATCTAGCCACGTCCACATCTCCCGCCCTGGGTGATCAAGACGAAACCTGTCGACGAGACCGTGACGAGTCACGAAGCCGACAAGGCTGCTCTCACACCTTCCCGCACTACTAGCTCCCCGACCGACCTTATCTATCTTGGGATCAAGGATCGCATTCCAATCACCCATTAAGACTAGCCGCTTCGTATCGTCCAGGAACGACGCCAACCGACGAAAAAAGGAAACCCTCTCCGCAGCGATATTGGGCGCATAAACCGCAACCAGACGAAACTTGAAACTTTTCACGGCAACATCGGCCACAACCAGCCGGCCCTCGTCACCTGCAAAAACAACGTCAACATCAGCATCAAGGCTGCGTCCAACTAGCAAAGAGACCCCAGCGCTGGTGCGGCTGCCGTATGCTGAGAAAACGTTAAAGTCGCTTTCCAGCACCCGACAGTCGGCACCGCAAGTGAAGTGAGTCTCCTGCACTGCAGCAACATCCACTCTGAGGTTCTTGAGTTCAGCAAGCAAGCGCGTACACTTGCTTGAATCCCTCAGTCCCCTCACATTCAAACTGGCAAGGTTTAAAGCCATCAATCCAACTTACCTTACTCAGTGTCGACTACGGGCCGGAAATCCTTCGGGGTGAGGATGCCGACGGCCTGACGCAGGGAACCGGTGCCGAGCTCAGTACTCACTCGGTCGTCCCTGCTAATTCCTCCGACATCCATGGGATACCTCAGTTTTAGGGACCTATAAAATGATGGGTGAACTAAAATCGGGACCCTGCCCGAGCAAAAAGGAAGCATTTTTTTGAGGGAGGGATGCTCCAATTCCGCCAGCCTTAAATTTGCACAGCTGGCTTCCTGAATGAAGCGCCACAGCTCCCTTGTACGGGTACCAGCTGCACGAACAAAGGTGGTCACCTTGGCTGCATCCCTAAACAAGTATGGGTTTGCTATGGATTTTTCATTGATGGATTTGAATGAAAATAGTGGTTTCAGAATTGTTTTTAATTGATGATCTGTGATTTTAGATGGGTCTGGTTCTGAACAAAGGGTGATTTCAATTAGTGGTTTTCGGACTTCATTTGTGACTGAATGAGTCCTTGTCTGTGTGGGTGACGGTGATGGTGATTGTCCAATTCTGTTGACTGATCTGGATCGGGAGAACATTTTGGGAGTGGTGATTGGAGAGAGAGAAGGAAGAATTGGTAGGAGGGGGGGGGGTTCTTTTTGTA
The DNA here is from genome assembly GCA_963585895.1 of Sepioteuthis lessoniana. Lineage (NCBI taxonomy): Eukaryota > Metazoa > Mollusca > Cephalopoda > Myopsida > Loliginidae > Sepioteuthis > Sepioteuthis lessoniana. Next base: position 108,182 of record CAUZXS010003908.1, on the reverse strand, counting down.
TATGTTGAGCTGGGGAGTGGAGGATTTGCGCTGGGCGTTGTGGGTTATTTTGTATGATTGGTGATGGTCCTTGGGTTTTTTCTGTGGGTTTCTGGGGTTGAGTGGGCATGGCTTGTTGTGGTTTTTCTATTTGTGGTTGTTGTTTCCTTGGTTTTGGTGTACACTGTTTTTTCTCCCCATCCTTGTCTGAATCCCCGCTGTCTCTTCTCCTTTTTAAATTATACGATGTTTCCATCTCTTCTGGTTTCTTTTTCTTTTTTATTGGTGTCTCTGTATTTGCTGGAGCTGCTGCTGATATTTTAGTAGTTTCTGTTGTTTTTATTGGGGATGTTTTTTTCTTTTTGCCCCCTTTTACTAGAGTCCACCCTTCTTCTTTATCGGGTTGGACCCCTGTTTCCGTGTTGGTATTTTTCTTGGCTGCTGTAGTAGTAGTAGTAGTCGTGGTTGTTTTCGTCGTGGTATTCGTTGTATCGTTGGCGGTGGTAGTCGTTTTGTTTGTGGCGATGGTGGCTTTCTGAGGGCAGGACCGCGAGAAGTGTCCTAATTGCTTACAATACCAGCAAAGCGGTTTCCTGCCCTCTACGATGACTGTCATTGTTGTGTCCCTGTACGATATGATATGAGGTATTGTATTGAACCCTCCCCTATCTAGTATCATGGTGAATAAAAAATCACCGTATGCCGTGCCATGCGCTGATTTGATTTGCATATAGTCTTCTACGCCGCCGTATGAACTTAGATAGGCGGCGATGACGTCTCCATTAAGTTGCATCGACACGTTGCATACGGTGACTTTTATTCTTCTTTTTCCTCTGTATTCTGGCTGAAGCCGGAAGTACTTCGTGGTTATATTTTGTGTGGACAGTTTCTTGGCGATTTCTTCGGATGGGAGCAAGACATCCCAGGTTGCAAAACTCCTTCGGTAAAAATATTTACCTGGGATGCCTGCAGTTTGGAGCAATTCCTCAAATGATTCCTTTTTGAGGCCAGCCAGTCTCCTGGTCCTTAAATCTGTCACTACGAACGACAGAGTCTTAGGCTCAACAGCCTCTACCAATTCAGGTATGGGTAAAATTTCGTTTTCTTTGAAATACTTTGCGTATTTCCTGACTCTGTCGTTCTCGTAGTCTTCAGGTGTTTTCTTCTTTTTTTGTAATTGCGACGACCAGGAGACTGGCGTTGCCGGTGGTTTTTGCGCTGGTTGTATGGCCGATGAAGATAATGATAAGTCTTCCGGCTTCGGGGAGGGTTCCGTGTTGATAAATATGTCCTGTGATAAGTTCATCTCGTTTGGAATCCGAGATGTTTCCCCCATAGTTGCGTTTTAAAAGGGCAACCAGGGGGAATGGTGTTTAAAATGCGAATGGACTTCAACGAGTGAAATAAATGTTCGATGAAAAAATGGCGGTCGTTTTGTTTTGTTTTAGTAAAACAATGAAGTCGAGTCGAGGTTTGACCCTCCTCACACACAAACAACAATAACAATTGTTTGAGGGGGGTCACGAAACAAGAACTATAATACAACGATAACAATAATTTTCAACAATAACAACAATTTTTAACAATATTAACTTACTTTTCTGTAGAAAATTAAACACAGTCCAAAACGGCTGGAGTTAACTCAACCCCGAGATGAATATTCTCCTGCTATTCATAGTAATAGGAAGAGTTTATTATAGTCCGTAAGGTAGGTACCATAACACTTAACACCAAGATGAATATTCTCCTGCTATTCATAGTAATAGGAAGAGTTCATTATAGTCCATAAGGTAGGTACCATAACACTTAACACCAAGATGAATATTCTCCTGCTATTCATAGTAATAGGAAGAGTTCATTATAGTCCATAAGGTAGGTACCATAACAGAAATAAAACAGCCCCATCCAGGGTTTGAACTCTGTTCGTTGAATCCATTTCCTATGATGTTAACTATTACACAAATATAAAGTGTAAACAATACTAGATCAGGTGAATTTCATCAAACTGTTAATCCAGTTCGTCATTGACAAAAATTGCTTTTTCAGGTGTGCTAGTGACTAGCACGAATTGTACAACGAAGAAAGGAAACATAAATGCAAGCCTCTTTGTACTTCAATTTTGAGTTCACTCCCTTTTTTTACTTAAAGAGATAATTTGTCACTGACAGCACTTGGCTAAACTTATAACCTAATCTTAATTCATATGAATTGATCTGCATATACAAAACACCACTATACAGGGTGAAACGATAAAATTGTCATCCTAAAGAAATCAACACTACAGCTTTATTTTAAAACTTTTATTGAAAAAATCAATTCAGGTAACTTGATTATGTAGTAGAGCTGACATCTATTCAATGTAGCTGCCTTCAGCCTCAATCACCGCCTCGATACGGATCTGGAAGTGGGAGCATGCCTTTTTTACAAGTGCCAGCGGGAGCTTGGCGAATATTTGGCGGATGGCGGTGATCAGGCTGGCTTTGGTGTTGTGGGAGGTCATGTTGGTGATGTTCTTAACATATGACCAAACAAAGTAGTCCAGCAGGTTCAGGTCGGGGGAGGAGGGGGGCCAGTGAGAGAAGGGTACAAAGTCATAGCACTCCTTCTGAAGCCAAGCCTGGGTCTCTTTGGACTTGTGGGCCGGCACCGAGTCTTGCAGCCACACCCAGGGTCTGCCAGCGGCCACCTGATTGCACCCGGGGATCACCACACTCTTCAGCACATCCAGGTACACTTTGGTGTTGACTTTCAAGCCGGCTTCGAAGATGTGAGTTGGCATGATGTGGCCCTCATTTGAAACCACACCAAAGACCATAACCGTAGTCAGAAACTTCGTTTTCATCACCTTGGGCACGTTGAACCATCTGAATTTGCATTTTGAGGGTGCTGGCAATGGTCCTGTTGTCATAACTTGGATCGGTAGAGAACATGAGTTGTACAGTGGCACATCTCCGAACTCGCTCGTTGAACATTGTGTCACTTTCAGACATGATAGAAGGTTTCTATCGCTCTTGGGATTTGTACACAACTGGCCAACTAGTAGATGGTCTGTAACAAAAAAAGAAAACCGGTTTTCATTGAATGAAAATGGAATCATGTCGTCTTTTCTAGGGCGACAATTTCATTGTTCTACCCTGTATTAAAATTACAAATATCGGAAAATCTTCAGAACTTGTTAATAAATGATAACATCTATAAACTGTCAGAGGATTCCTCCATCTTTAACTGCATCACTTTGATATCTGATTATGGAATTTTCTATATCGGAAATATTATACATATTTGATATCTAATTGTGGAATTTTCTATGTCTGATCTTTTCTATATAATTCTACATATTTGATATCTGATTATGGAATTTTCATTTATGTATTTACCTATATTTACCACCCCCTCCGCTCGAGCAGGATATGACACAAGGTCAATTTTTAAGCGGAGTTTAACAGGTTTGAATTCAGAGTTTTCCTTCTCCTAGACTAGTTGCCTCACCAAGGCTGAAGAATCTAGTCTGTCCTACTATTTACCCATAGCTGGAGGGAGAATATTTGGATTCATACCTTTCCCAATGGTATTAGTGCTATGTGAAATGGAATTAGCCTTGTCCAGGATTTGAACTCGTGTCGCCGTGTTCATTTCCTACGACGATAACTATTACATCACGGGCACCTCCCTTTTTTTCCAACCCCTCCGCTCGGGCAGGATATGACACAAGGTCAATTTTTAAGCGGAGTTTAACAGGTTTGAATTCAGAGTTTTCCTTCTCCTAGACTAGTTGCCTCACCAAGGCTGAAGAACCTAGTCTGTCCTACTATTTACCCATAGCTAGAGGGAGAATAATTGGATTCATACCTTTCCCAAGGGTGTTAGTGCTATGTGAAATGCAATCAGTCTTGTCCAGGATTTGAACTTGTCGCCATTTCCATTTCCTGCGATGATAACCATTACACCACAGGCATTTATGTATTTACCTAACTCTTTCACCATGAGCTGAACGCAGAAGTGGAGTATAACTAGTTTGAATTCAGAGTTTTCTTTCTTCTAGATTGGTTGCCTACCAAAGCTAAAGAAACCAGCCTGCTCTACTATCTACCCATTGCTAGGTGCAAAATAGATGCATTCATACCTTTCCCAAAGGCATTAGCACAAAGTGAAGCTCAAAAAGGTTTATTATTAATTAGAATATTCAGACTATTGACTTCATCTTTATTGTTATAATTACAACGTTTCAGCCAATATGTCCTTCAGCCTTCTTCAGATGTTTCATGTTGAACTCGAGAATCCACACAGAATCTCAAACTGAACCCTTAATTTGAACGACAGGGATAGACTGTTCCAATTTTGTCAATTATGACTGATGTGGACCCAAAGTCGGTACCACGGAAGGAAAACACGGAACACGGTTTAGAGGTAAGAAAGATATATTAACAAAAGTTACAAAGGATAGTGTAAGGGTAAGTGGAGCTTACTATCCGGTGGTGTCCAATATTGGTAGTCGTACTACTAGTACTCCTGTACTACTATGGTATTAGTATACAATGCACTAGTAATATAGCGCTGGAAGAGTCCATAATGCAGGTAAGTTTCGGTCTCACAACAATGAATGGGTACAAGTTTTAATTTATTGTAAATATTCCTTGTTAATCTTACCTATTGTTGGGATTGAACCTGCCACCTTCAGATGATTTCAGAAGCACCTTCATACTAAACACTTTATCCACTAACAATAAATGTGAGGTTAATAGTCCAAATATTCTCAGTAATGATAATTATCAAGCTTCATCTGAGAAATTTAGACAAAAAGCTTTGTTTAAGATTTGAACTTGGGTTGCTAATTCCATTTCCTATGATAGTAACCGTTGCACCATAAATGCCTTTTGTATTCATGTTTGTTTTTCAAGTATAGTTAAATTTTATGGATTAAAAAATAATGCAATTGTTAATTACAATTCCAATACTACTGTAGTGTTTCAGCAAAATTTAGGACAAGTATCATCACAGGGAGAGCTGGTGTGTTAATTAATTTTGTAGTCCAGTTTACATCCATACATGTGTATGACAGGTTTCCTGGAGCATTCTCGGTCTATCCTTTTCTCACTGTCAATGTGACACATATCAAATTTTGAGGTTGAAGGAAGGTAGGTATTTACAATGGTATTATTATATAAATATTTAATATGCTTATAATTTCAACAATTTAATCAACAGATGACTTAATGTCGTCATGACACAAGCAAAGTTCATTTTCATTTAACTTAGTTGCTGTTGACAAAAAAAACCAACTAAGATAAGTCCAAGATAATAACACTAAGGAGATTATTAAAAACTGCTGAACAAACAAGTGATTCTATCTTGTAGAAAAGTTGGTATTTATTTCTTTAAATGAAAACCAGCACCTGTCCATTTGATCTACAACCACTAGCTTGTACCTCTTTTAAGTTCTGTTTCTCACAAAAGACTTTAAAAAGATTTGGGATGGGGAAATATCAGACTCTCCTCTTGAAAAGTCATGAGCCATCCACTAGATTAAAATAACTTGTCGAATCATCATCTATATATTACTTAAGTTCTCATAACGTATGCATGTATGTGTAATATATATATATATATATTAGATTTGTATATTTAATGCCATCAAATTTAGTCTGCGACCCCTGGGTTTCATATAGTTTTCACAAAGCAACAATCATCAGGCAGTTAACAAAA
>CAUZXS010003908.1:0-92500 GCA_963585895.1 Sepioteuthis lessoniana | reverse complement strand
TTTTTATTTTTTTTTTGCATATAATGTAAAATACAGCTTGGCTGACAATATGGGTCGCGGTTAAAATCCCACGGTGCAGTCACAAAGTGATGCACCGGAAGAGGGTGACCTGTGAACTGTATGACAGTTTTTTCCACTCGACGATGATCGAACCTGTCTATATTTCCGTGTGGGAGTTTGATGGTAATATAAGGTCAACGATTTTGAACGGAAGGCAGTGAAATTCCGCTGTTCACACAAGCCTGTCCTGTTGTTACCCTGTGTGCACTTTCTCGGCCATCGTCTAACTTATATCGAAGTGTCCAGGCCTCATAGATGAACGATTCGAATACCTCTCCTGATTGCTCTTACTTCACACAAGCGTCTATTGAGAAAATATATATTTTTATATATATTATGTGTTGTCGTTTGTTTGGCCAGAGCGAAACATAACAATAACTCCATCAAATACGACTGATTTTTAAACAGATTTATTTAACCTATAGATGGGACCCTAACAGGGTTCTTTCCCAGTCATCTGGGACTGTAGAATAAATTTGGTGGGTCAGAGTGAATAGAGAACATTTCCCTTCAACAATTAACTTGCCCAGTCGGCTGGGGCTGTAGAATACACTGACTGCATCTCTGCAGAGGGGTAAGACCCCCCCTAATGAGTGTCCTGGATATGACACTAAACAATCTGATGGTGAGGTTCCAGCAATGCTGGAGCTTTGGGGAATGCAGAGTACCCCTTCATTGCCATCGCTCCTAGGTCTACTCTGGCCCAGAGTGGTAGCACCTGATAAGGGTCCTATCTATGGGTTAAATAGAACTAACAGCATATGTATGTTAAACTGAATTGTTTGAAATAAAAATTTTTTTGATAATTAAACTGTACTTACACTTAAACTGCATGCTTATGCTTAACTGAATTATTTCAAATAGAACTGTTTTTCGACATTAAAACTGTATTTACACTTAACTGAATTGTTACATATAACTGCTTGAATAGTTTGAAATTGAAATGTTTTTGACAATTAAACTGTGTACTTATGCTAAACTGAACAGATTATTTACATAAAAATGGATATGGCGTTAAATAACCTACAAAGGTTGATATGCCATAAAACTCAACAAACAACCAACCAACCAACCAACCTAACAGGGTTTTATCCTCTTCAGAATTCTAGAACTAGATCTTTACCATTAGATGAAGTTTAGTATCATACCTAAGATATTGATTGTTTGGCTTGATGTCTTTCTTTAATGGCAACTCAACCTTTGTGAGGTATTTAATGCCAAAGCCATCCTTGTAGAATCACAGTAAGTAAAGTTGGTGACCATAGTCGAGGGTGACCTGAAGGCTCCCTTTTCAATAACTACTACACCGAGGTGTAGGGAAGGGTGCTACTCCTTTCCCTAGATTGCTCCACTTTACCCTTGATCTATACTCTATAATGCTGAGTGTTTAGCAAGGAGGCATCAAGTACCATTTTTTTGAGTCTTTGGTATGACTCGGCCTGGGATTGAACTCTGGTCTTTTGGGTCATTGGCAAACACTCTAGTAGTGGTACTATTTAAGGATAAAGGGGTTCAGTATCAGGACACTGAGACAAGGGGAATATAAACTAGTCATTGAATATAAAATATTGTTGGATTATTATTATATTGTTATTGCTCTTGTGGCTTTATACTTGGATGAGTCAAAAGTTTTGCAATATTTTGGTAGTATGTGCTAGTTTACAGCACATGTATCATATGACTGAAGCATTCCAAGCCATGGAAGGTACCTACTGTTTTTGGTAGTTGCTGGCACATTATACATTGTTTCACTCTATGTGTTATTTAAAAGCTGCACATATGAACATGAAATGTAGTCTAGTTCGAGAACTTATGCTTTGGTAGTATCATGGTAGTTGGTGTGCTAACACATTGTGCATTGCTTCGTTCTATGTGTGATTTGAAAGTTGCACACATGAACATGAAATAGTGTCTAGTTTGGGAACTTTTACTTTTCAAGTTCAAACTGAGCCATAATACCACAGTAACAACCAAAAACTTTTGTTGCGCAAAAGGCTAAAACACAGTTGATCACATTACAGTAACCAGATGTTTGAAGAAATTTCTTTCAGGTTGAAAGAACCTTGACAATCAGGCTAAGTAAGGTTGGCCTAAAACTGTGGATTCCGAGGCTGTGCTCCAATCCATTGAGGTGAATCTCACAAATCCTGTGAGTTGCACTTGGGCTTTGGATCTCAGTGGTTTGTCACCTATATGACCTCGGCAAAACATCAAAAGTTACTGAATTGTACCTCATGTTACCAAAATATTGCAAAACTTTTGACTCACCCTATTACTTACTGTTCTGTAGGTTAAGAGTTTATGATCTTTTGGTGCTAATCTCTTCTTTAGATTTTTTTTACCTGTTTAGTTTAATCTGAATTTCTGAATTGTTTTTCTTTTATTTGTGTTTTTAGATATGTGTGTCTTTATGGGCAAATGCTTTTTCCAGGCATTCACTCAAGTAAATGAATACTTGTTGTTGGCTCTATTACTATTATTCTTTCTTGTTTTATGTTTTTTTTTCTTCCTTCCTTTCTTTATTTCATAGCTTTTGTGCTTGTTTTTACAAAGCAACTAAATCCCAACAAGAGACTTGAATGTCACTCTGCCCATTAAACTTTTTTGTTACCAAAAGATATTCAAATTATTCTCTTTCTCAGCCTCTCTCTCTCTCTCTCTTCTCACTCTCTCACACACACACACACACACACACACACACACACACACACACACACACACACACACACACACTACTGATATAGATATATGTAGACTTGTGCCAATGAAACTAGAGGGTATTTGGTGATTCTAAATGTTTTTTACACATTTCTAGGAATTCTGCATGCATTGCAAATTCTTTGAAATAGGCTCCATTGTGTTAGTTATTCCTTGGGTTTTGCCTCTCAAATTATGCAATTTATTCCCCAAGGCTGTTGTCACACCAGGGCAATAAAGTGGCTTTTTTTCTGATGGGGAGTGGATTTACAAATTTTTTTACCAAGGATAAACAAGACACTATATATATTTTTTTTTTGTAAATTAAATAAATACTCATATGGCTGCAAGCCTTACTTACAGCTGTTTTAAGTTTTGTTTTATTAGCCAGTTAATTTGAAAAAAAAAAAACAAAAAAACAAAAAAGAAGTAGCTTTAATTCTTTGTTCAGTCTTCATCTTTTTTCAAACTGCACTTCAGGAAGTAAAGAGATTTCTAACAATACTACTGTATAATTGGAAATGGTTACTCATCAATTTTCTTTATAACTCTAAGCTTTCTTATCCAGTTAGTGACTAAATAACTAAAACCATCTTTCTTTTAATTCTTAAATTCATAAAAATAAGTGGTGCATTTTTTGTTTGTTCATTTTATAAGTAAAATGTTATAAACTTTAACATTTTGATATAATAACAAGTTTGTTTGCTCAGTTTAATAGCTATTGTCATAGAAAATGGAAGTGATGATGTGAATCTTGAATGAAGCTGTTTGTATTTCGCTTTATGTTAATACTCTTGGAAAAGGCATGAATTCATTGTTTCTTTCCTTAACTATAGATGAATAGTAGGGTAGACTGGCTTCTTAGCTTTGATAAGGCAACCAGTCTAGGAGAAGGAAAATTGAACTAAAACCAGCACTACTCCTCATTTTTGAAATAGGAAATTGTTTTGGGCTGGGTTGGATGAAGGATTAAAACAAATAAAATAAAAAGGATTAAAAGTAATAACATAAAATAAAGTAATAATAAAAAATAATCATTAACATATTGAAATAAAGCCCAGAAATAATGACCATCAGTTTATTAAAACATTTTCAGCATAAGACAAAAGAGTATCCAACTCGTAGCACTGAAAAATTTTCAAAACAGCTAGGATCATAAAAAGATACCATAAATAGAGCATTAAATAATCTTAAGAAATATAGACCGTAGTTTTTGGCATTGGTTTCTGTTATGGACCAGTAAAAGATCCGGAAGAAAGACACAAGCTTGGGATTACGTGAAACAAGTATATTGAGCGAAAGTATAAATACAGCATAGGTAAAAGAGTGTTGAATGTCCGTGTTAGGCTGGAGAGAACTTAACACCGAGATGAATATTCTCCTGGTATTCATAGCAATAGGAAGAGTCCATTATTGTCTGTAAGGTTGGTACCAAACCAGTTTGTGAATTATTTAAAGTTTCCAGGAAATGTAATTGTCTATATCTTAACAATAATCATGTCTGTATAACATGATTTTTAAACCAAATACCCACTTGATTTTATTTGAGGGGGAAAATTTGTAACTTTCCTCTAGTAATTAGTATTGGGCCCTCCCCAAAATAATGTGTACACAATCTAAGATTGGTAAGAATATTTAAAGTATATAAAAAGTTTTGTCCCACTTATGGGATATTAGAGGTATCTAGAATATTGCAATTTTTAAAAATGTTTCATAAATGGGACAATAACACCTTTTTGGTAAGAAAAAAAAAGTCTTTTCCTTAGAGGCTGGATATTTATGTCAAAGCTATTAATTCTGTTTGATATTTGCTTTCTTGCTCAAAATAGCTGAGTGAAAAAGAAATTATAATGTAGCTTTTGTTTCTTATATGATCTCCTTCAATCTTTAAAAAGAAAAGAAAAGAGATAAAAAGTGGAAACATCAAGGTGGCTGCCATAAACAAAGTCAAGTCGTCTGGTGAAGATGTGGTATTTTTGTTAGGTTTTATGATCTGTCATCTTTTGCCTTTCAGTTATTCCTGAGAAAGCAAAAAGAGAATTTTTGGTGTTGGTAGTTTAGAAAGGAGTGTATAGCTATGGTTGTTTATTTTATTTTATTTTGGTTAGGGACAGGGGGTGCCATTTGCTTGTGTGTCTGAATTTTGATATTCCCACTATAGAACCCCTGCAAGCTGTATTAAGAATACCACCTTCTAAAATTTCAAGGATCATTGATGTCTATTTATTTAGTTTGGTTTGGTTTGATGGCATATCAACCCTTGTAGGTTATATAATGCCAAATCCTCTTTATACATATATATTAACTATATATGCTTTGTAAACACATTTTGTTGATCACATTCTTAAACGAGATTGAGCTCTTCTTTGCACACAAGTTAAATGGTATTACTATATAACTAAAAGTAAAGTTGCCAACCATAGTCGAAGACAACCCAAAGGCTCCCTTTCATTAGCTACTACACCGAGGTTTAGGAGAGAGTGCTACTCCATTCCCTGGATTGCTCCACTTTACCCTTGATCCCTACCTTATAATGCTGAGTGTTAAGCAAAGTGACATCACATACCATTTTTTTAGTCATTGGTATGACTTGACCTGAGATTGAATCCTGGTCTCCAGGACCATTGGCGAACACTTTAACCATTATGCCAATGGTACAAATTGCTATATAACTGTCACAATTTAACATCAGTCATTGCTTTGCATATAGCTTGACTCATAGATAGAACTCTATTAGGTGCTACCACTCCAGGTCAGTGTGGACCTGGGAGCAATAGCTATGAAAGGGTACTCCACATTCCCCAAATCTCCAAGGCTGGAGCCTTGCCATTAGATGGTTTAATGTCATATCTAGGACACCTATTTATTTATTCATTTTTAAAAAAAGAAAACAATCTACAAATAAGGATTCCATTTTTTACTCATAAGCTGAAGGCCCTGTTGGAAATAACTAAATGTTGATGATATTAATTTTGTAGCTTACTTCATATTGATATTATATATACTTCTTAGCCAAAAAAAAGAAATGAATATTTTTCATCATATTTTGTGCAATTATTCTTTTGTATTGAATACAGGCAAAATATATGATGATAATTTGTAACAAATGGTTTAAATTTGTGTATTTGAGATTATTGATATTTTTTTTTTGTTGGGTAGGAGATACATTTTCAAAAAAGACAAGTTCATTAACATCATAATTTTGACTGTTCTTCATCGGTCATACTTAACTGCTTTAATAATGAGCAGATTCTGAATTGCCTCTACTTAAAAGTTAATTTAATCTTAGATCTATATACAAAAGAAGACAAGAATAGTGTGTATTTATGATTTCAAAGAAATTTCTGGCCATGCTCTTTGCCTAAATCTTACTCAAGTGATAAAACATTATCCATATGTCATCTCTGTGTCTTCTTACATTGTGTCATATTTGAAAATGTATTTAAAAAGTGAAAATCTTATGAACCCCAAAATCAAAAGACACATTGCTGTTAAGTGTTGTGTGGATATTCATAAACTTTTAATGTTGTAGGGTATTAACTTTGTTACTCGGGTATCAATGCTATAGATTTTTCTATAATTGAATTGCCTTTAATCAAAAACAATTGATTTGATTTGATAATAATTCCTAACCAATATCATTAGATCCTTAATATCACTCTAGTCCACTTTTTTTTACTGGGTTACTTTTTTTTTTCCTTTCTCATTTCTGGCATAACCATCTTGCCAAATAATTTTACATTGGTTGATATCTTTTCTATGTACATACACAATAGCCTATCTTATGAGTCAAAAAAGGAGTGTTAACATTGAATACTATTTCCTAGCATGTGGGAGAGTATATGTTTATTAGATACAACACGATTATAAAAGAAGTGAGTCTGTTTGGCTTGAAGTAAGCAAGATCAAACACCAGTTGCGCTATTATGTGTACTTTCTGACTAATACTCTTCTGACTAATATTATTGGGGAAGGTAATGAACCCTAACCCTCATTCTCCCAGCTATGGGTTAAATAGTATCCCTATTGTTCTTCTACAAAGATGGCTTCAGCATTAAATAACTCATAAAGGTTCATATGCCATTAAACAAGAGACTAAAGAAACCAAACTACTATCATTAAAGAAAAAAAGCAAAAACAACCTATATATTTTGGAAGCGCTCCTGGTGTAATGTTATCATTGTAGGAAATGGACACTGCAACCCGAGTTCAAACCCTAGATCAGGCTGTTTGTATTTCACATAGCACCTTAATGTTGAGAAAGATATGAATCCAGCTATTTTCCTTCCAGTTATGGGTAAATAGTAGGGCAGATTGGCTCTTTAACTTTACTACAGCAACTGGTTTCGAGGAAGGAAAATTCTAAAATCAAACCTGGAAAACTCTGTTTAAAAAAATTGACCTTTTGCTGCATCCTGGTTGTATGGATGGGTTGGGTAAATATATATTGATATAATATGGTCTGTACTATGGGTTAAATAGTATCACAACTGTTCTTCTACAAGGATGACGTTGGCATTAAATAACCCATGAAGGTTGATATGCCAAAGAAACCATAACAACTCTTTGTATACTCAGTAGTTCATGAATACAATAGAAGCAATGAGGATAAGTTCCTCAGATTTTAACCAGGAACTTATTCTCACTGCTTCTATTGTTTGATAAATGAGTTTCAATTAAAAAAAAAAATTACTAAAAAAACTAAGATGAAAGAAAATTTTAGTCAAAATTATCATCATTAATAATCCTTATCAAGTTGTGCTGATAGCACAGATTCTCTTGACTCTCTCTCACCATCCATCCCTATTGGCCATTGCTTTTGCTAAGTCTTCTAGGTAGCATCTAATATTTGCACAGAGCTGATGAATATAAATTTTTGCTGGTTAGCCAATACAGGTTTGTCAATGTGTAGGAGACCATTGGAGAGAATGTTGCTTATCAGTTCATCCTCACTTTTTCAGCACTGTTCAGCATATTTTGCTCATCTTTCTTGGATTGTTTAGAGGAAAGGAGTTTAGTGGCTATAGTGCTGATGTTTTGTGGGGTGCTGCTTCCAGGATTTGTTCAGAACAGTATGTAGCATCTTTGTATAGTACCTATCTAGTTTTTTTCTAAATGTTTTGTTAGTCCAAGTGGTGCAGCCATATGGTAGTACTTACTCAGCTACAGCTTGGAAGAATCCTTGTTTTATTTTATCAGAGAGGATAGCAGTCTGTGGTTTACGTATGTATATGCTGACATCGCTGTTGCTATATGAGATATTGCTATTGAGGTATATGAAGTAAGTAAAGTTGTCTCCCTTTAGTTGAGGGTGACCAGAAGGCTCCCTTTTCTATAGCTACTACACCAAAGTGTTGGGGAGGGCGCTACTCCTTTCCCTGGATTGCTCCCCTTTACCCTTGATAGGTACCTTATATTGCTGAGTGTTAAGCAAGGGGGTATCAAGTACCATTTTAAAAGTTTTTGGTATGACGCGACCTGGGATTGAACGCAGGTCTCTTGGACCATTGGCGAACACTCTACCCTCTAGCCCAATGAGTTTGGAAGTTTGACATTTAACAAACAAGATAATAATAATACTGGGCCCCGAGGGGACTTGCTATCACTCAGACTCCTGTGAAAGACCACCAGCTTACACCAGTGTGAAAAACTTGCTTAATGATTATAAAATCAAGACCATCCTGACCCCAGCTGTGTTGAAATGGGCTAGAATACTTTGAGGAGGACTTCTGTGAAAAACCACTAGTTAAAACTGGTGTGAAAATAAGGAATAATTATTATTATGATTATTATTATCATTGTACTTTGTAGAACTGCTCATCTCCTTAAGAAATTACTATCAAGGGAAGCAGAGGGGGAACATAAGTGTATACAATGTATCTAGTTGCTGGGTTTTTAAGATAGACCAGGTGAAGGATTGTAAAAAGTTAACATGGTGTGCTTGGTATAGTTTCCAAAGGATTGGTACAGGGACTGGAGGACTTGGAAATAAGAGGATGAGTGGAGACCATCAAAACTACAGCTTTGTTGAGATCAGCCAGAATACTGAGAAGAGTTCTGCGAACTTGAGGAGATGTGTTATCACTCAGACTCCAGTGAAAAACCATCCGCTAATGTTAGTGTGAAAAACCCTCAAAAGAGTAAAAATGATTGGTTGAAAATAAAAGAAAGTGAAAGGATAAACTAATACTAGGATCTTTCTAGAAAGCTGAAAAAGCTATGGAATATGAAAGTGATGGTGATATTAATTGTAGTTGGTACCCTTAGAATAGTCCCCAAAGGTTTGGAACAGAGACTGGGGAATTGGAGATCAGAGGAAGAATTAAGCCCATCCATACCACAGCACTGTTAAGATCACCTAGAGTCCTGGAGATCTGAAGAGACTAGGGGAACTGGCAATCAGAGGAAGAATCAAGACCATCCAGACCACAGCATTGTTTAAGATCACCTAGAATACTTAGAAGAGTCCTGGAGATCAGAGAAGACTTATTGTCACTCAAACTCATGTGAAAAACCACTAAAACTGGTATGAAAAACTTGTATTCTATGATGGTTATGATGATGATAGAAATAATAGGAAGAACTGAGACCATGTTGACCATGGCAATCTTAAGATTCATGAGAATACCCAGAAGGGTCCTGGAGACCTGCTGTCACTTAAACTCCAGTGAAAGATCACTATTTACACTGGTATGAAAAACTGACAAGGACTAAAATTATGATAATAGTTTGCAATTTATTATCTAAAAATAGATTAAAAAAAAAAACTTTGTTTTTGTTGTAAATAGGATAAAATTATTAGACAAGCCTTGACTTTTGAAATGTAATGCAAATATCTTGGACGATAATGTCAACTCAGGACTGAAAAACAAACAAACTCCAAAACAAAATGTTTTTAATGTAATGAGGTGCAACAGTATTATCGAGTATAAATTCTTCATCTATTTATTCCTTTGCTTGTCAACTAAAGAAATAAATTATTCTTTGAAGTTACATGACCCACCTAGATTTCAATGTTTTGTAACTCATTTTCATGCTTACATAAAACTGTTTCATCTATCTTGCCATGTTTAAATGATCTTTCTTTTTAATGGGCCCCAATTCCTTACTCCAAGTCTGCATAAAGTGGTCAGCCTTTTCCTATTAGAAATGTGCATTTAATAGCCTTGTCTGTGTCAGCTGTCATTGTATCCCATCCGATGGAGTTTCATTACAAATTGAGCCCAGCACTTTCAAGATATTAATCCTAAAGTGAAGTGGATATTGTTTCCTACTGCCTTACATCAAAGCTTTAACCTTTGACCTCATTTGTATGCCAAAATCTGAAGTAGCAACGAGAGTAGCATGTAATAGTAACATTCTTACATTAACTCGTACCTAAACTATTCTTTAGATGGCAAATCCAGCAAAATAAGTAAATTACTTTTGTATCAACAGAGTAATGTCAGTTTTATAATCTGTATCTTTTATCTCTTTGTAATTTCAAATTGTTTTTTGATAAACCAATTAAAATATACAAATTGTAGGGAATTTTGATTATGTTTTTCTTTTTGAATAGTATGTTGTATTAGATACATCAAAGAAATGGACACGGCGACACGAGTTCAAAACCTGGACAAGGCTGATTGCATTTCACATAACACCAATACCCTTGGGAAAGGTATGAATCCAATTATTCTCCCTCAAGCTATGGGTAAATAGTAGGGCAAACTGGGTTCTTCAGCCTTGGTGAGGCAACTAATCTAGGAGAAGGAAAACTCTGAATTCAAACCTGTTAAACTCTGCTTAAAAAAAATTGACCTTGTGTCATATCCTGCCCAAGTGGAGGGATTAGTAAATAGGATTATGTTCACTTTCAGACTAGTACCCTTGGGAGGTGCCCGTAGTGTAATGGTTATCGTCATAGGAAATGGACACGGCGACTCGAGTTCAAATCCTGGAAGAGAATGATTGCATTTCACATAGCACTAATACCCTTGGGAACAACATGAATCCAATTATTCTCCCTCCAGCTATGGGTAAAATAGTAGGGCAAACTGGGTTCTTCAGCCTTGGTGAGGCAACTAGTCTAGGAAAAGGAAAAACTCTGAATTCAAACCTGTTAAACTCTGCTTAAAAATTGACCTTGTGTCATATCCTGCCCGAGCGGAGGGGTTGGTAAATATGGATACATCGAAAAAATCTGATGTCACTAGTGACTTATATTTTAGTAAAGTACTATAGTAAAAAGGATTATCTACTGAGAGATCCAGAATAGAAAGAATAAAATTGATTCAGAAAAAAAATTACTCAGAAGCGATCAGGCTAGAAATTTGAATTGCAAGATTGGTAAATATAGTTAACCATCATCATCATCATCATGACAGCAACAACAATCAGATTTTTGTATTTATATTACCATTACACAATAAAGCGGATGTCCCCAGGCAATATAGCTCACTTGCTGAACTGCAACATCAAAGTGAGCAAGTTCAAACCCTAGTAACACTATTATGTTCACTTTCAGACTAGTACCCTTGGGAAAGGTATAAACTCCATCATGCTCTCTGCTATTGGTTAAATAGTACCATGACTGTTCTTCTATAATGATGGCTTTGGCATTGAATAACCAACAAAGGTTGATATGCCCTTAGATAAATAAACAGAAACATAGCAAAAAGGAAATAATATAACAGACCTTTTATTATTACAATAGTGTTAGAATGCATTTAGAAAATAAAGAATTTCCCAATCTAATTTTGCAATGTAACAATAATAGGATGTGTTTGTGTTCACTCTAATCATTATAATTTCACAAGGAAGATGACTGTTAATTACTATTTATTCCTTTTGTTTATTATTTACACATAAAAAAGTAAGTAAAGTTGGTGACCACAGTCAAGGGTGACCCAAAGGCTCCCTTTTCAATAGCTACTACACCAAGGTGTAGCGGAAGGCGCTACTCTTTTTCCTGAATTGCTCCACTTTACCCTTGATATGTACCTTATATTGCTGAGTGTTAAACATGGAGGCATCAAGTACCATTTTAAAAGTCTTTGGTATGACGTGACCTGGGATTGAACCCCGGTCTCTTGGACCATTGGCGAACACTCTAACCACTAGGCCAATGACAAAAAAAAAAAAAGAAATGAAATCATTAAATACTCTACTCGTTTATCATTCTATGCTAATATTTTTGGAAAAGTAATTTGTCTTTTTTTTTAATTTTTGGATTACATGACTTAAACATTAATGTTTTCATCCGCCATGGTTTCCTGGAAATATAAATATTACTGATTACTAATTAGTTATGTGAATTTATTTTTCATGTTCATTTAACTCCTGAAAGAAAAATACATGGATTTGGGTTAAGATGGAGACTATAGAAACTGTCTGAACATTTCCTGTTGTGACAGTTTTATTTTTTGAGTTATAGAACTTTAGAAACAAATGGCTTTTTTTTAGGTTTTACATATGTGTGGAATGGATGACCGAGTTGAGGAACCAACAACCCTTTTTATCAAGAGGTGTAGATCACTGTCAAGTCTTCTCCTGGTACAAAGTTAAAAGTGCAGGGCACCCAGTGAGAATTGAACTCACTAACAAGGGTCTGTGATTCTAGCTTGATAACTATTGCATCAATTGACATATTAAACAAAGTAGATGACAAAATTGTAGAGGCTGAAGTTTGTCAATGCATATACGAGGATCATTAAATAAGTTTCCAGACTTTTTTCGTATGGGCACTTTTATTGATAGTACACACATGAAACTCTAGTCCTCTTCAAAGTAATCTCCTCCGGCTGCAATGCACTTGTACCGTTCCAACAACTTCATCTGGAAGGCCCCATGGAAGTCCTCTTGTGTGAGCATGTCAATGACCTTCGTCATAGCCTCTTTCATCTCCTCAATTGTCTCATAACGACAGCCTCTGAGCTTAGGGAATAAGCAAAAGTCACAGGGAGCAAGGTCTGGACTATAGGGACACTGAGGAACTGTCTTGATGCCCCTCTTGGTCAAATAGTGTGTGACAAGGATGGAGTTGTGGACTGGTGCATTATCCTGGTGGAAATGCCACTGACCCGATTTGAAGAGTGCTGGCCTCTTCCGAAGGAATCTCTTGCTGAACTCCCTTAAAACCTCAACATAGTAACCCTAACCCTTTGGCCAATCAACTCTGGTGTATTGACTTCCTTAGTCCTCCCACACCTCTCATCATCCCTCATAGACTCCCTGCCTTCCTTGAATCTCTTATGCCACTCAAAAACTGATGCTCGATTCGTGCAAGATGGTCGAAAAGCAGTCTGAAGCATTCCATACGTTTCTGTGGCATTTTTTTTCAAGTTTAAAACAGAATTCTATTGCATATCGTTCTTCCTCACGTCCAGATTGCATTTTTGAAATTCACTAGCTGTGACAATCAGGCTTTCGTAGGGTGTATTCCAATTGCTGCTGTAGCTGTTCATTTAAACCTGAAATCATAAAAATTGGTTAGTCATTTCATACGATGTATAGCAATAAGATAGTAAATTTTCAAGAGTCTATGACAATTTTAAATACCTGTACAAAAAAAAATCTGGAAACTTATTGAATTTACCAGGTATTTATTTATCTTGCCCTTATGTTAGGACCCCATGGATCTGAGGTTGTGTTCATAATAAATAAATGCCTCACCTTCTGTGGACTCTTTCTAAAGACTACCCCTATGGTATTTAAGAGTTTGGGTCAACCCCTAATGTTTAAGACATCCCAAAAGTAAATACCTGAGCAATTTTCATTTCTACTCTCAGGTATATACACATGTGAGGCGTGCTTAGCATAAAGGGAATGAAATCACTGACCTGGGTTCAAATCCTGGAGGAGACTGTTTGCTTTTGACGTTGTACTCATACCCTTGGAAAAGGCATGAATCTATCTGTTTTCTTTCCACTGTGAACACCTATCAAATAAGAGAAGGTTAAAAAATGCAGGTGGTAAAAATCATTTGTCTTTTCATTGCCAAGGTTCACTCTGCCTATGAGGAGTAATATTTGTTTAAAAAATTTAAAAATTATTTGTATTTGATCAGATTTTGTGCCAAAAAAAAACAAACCAAAAAAATTTTAGGCGACAACTACAGAGTGTGAAAGCAAAATATGGAAGAGGGAGGATTGGATTCGTGCCTTTTCTACAGGGTGTGGAAGCGAAATATGGAATAATTTTCAAAACATTCTTTTTCGTCTGATTAGTCCAATTTTTGAAAAAAAACCCACAATATTTCTAGATTTTCATAATTAGCTCTATTATTCAAACACTTTTAGAAAAAAATTCAGCCCAATATGAGTGAGCAAGAAAAGAAACAACGAAGAATCTATGATTGCTTAACTCCAAAACCAAGCCAAAAAATTTTTTTGATAAAAATGGAGTTTCTTTATGGCTTCCATCAAGTCCAGGCCTAAACCCCCTTGATATGGAATGTTTTAAAAAACAAAACAAATGCAACTTCCCATTGAAATATTGGTTTGCTTAAGACTGTTACAGAGGAGGAATGGAATAAAATGTCTGAAGAATTCATTTTGAATGCAAGCAAATTATTTCAAAGGCATGTTCATACAGTAATTGAAAAAGAATGGTGGCCATATTGAGTAAATTTACAGTTTTGTGTCTATCTTATTTTGTTGTTTATTTTGTTTATTTTTAAAAATAAATTAATTAAAATTAATCTTGTTTTCTAATAGAGTCGTTTATTATTCCTAATTTCATTTCTGCATCCTGTACAGAAAAAGTGTAAATATAAATGAGCAATGAATATAATTCCTCAACTTCTTGGTGGGGGTGTCCTCGTGGTGTAATGGTTAAAGCGTTGGACTGTGGAATCGTAGTATGCGAGTTCGTACTCCAGTCGTGCTATTACGTTCACTTTCGGGCAAATACCCTTGGGAAAGGTATGAGCCCCCTTATCCTCCGAGCTATGGGTTAAATAGTACCACTACTGTTCTTCTAGGAGAATGGCTTTGGCATTAAATAACCTAAAAAGAGTTGATATGCCATTAAACAAAGAAACCAAACCAGAAACCATCAACTTCTTGGCTTAAAATAACCCCAGATGGATTGACAACAAACTTAGAAAAGTAGGTTAAAAATGAACCAGTGAAAAAACTTGAAAATATTTTCTCCTTTTCTCTACATTGCACGGTTATTCTTCATTTATTATTCTTGTAACTGGTATATCTTATCAGTAAGATAAGAAATTCTTTTCTCTTTCTCTCTCTGTACATATATGTCAAATAAGAGACGGTTGGTTGAAAAATGCAGGTACTAGAAATCACTCCTGTTTACAATACAATTCTTTTTGTTGCAATGAGCTTCACTGACTTGGCACTTAAGAAGAAACTTGGTTATTAATCCTTTGCAGTAATATTGTACGAGATTAGAAAACAAAACTTTTATCATCCTGTTGGCCACGTCTGTAGAATATGCTGACTGAACCTCTGCTGTGGTTTAGCCCTATACTCCTGAGTGTTCTGGGTATGACACTAAACTGTTTCTGATGGTGAGGCTCAAGTTCTAGAAGTATGGAGTTGGAGTACCCTTTCTTGATCATTACTCCCAAGTCTACTCTGACCCAGATTGGTAGTACCTGTTAGGGTTAGGATCTATATATTCTATGGATCAAATAGAACGTTTAAAAATTATTAAGGATTATTATTATTATTTTTATCTTTAGTTGTTTAAAACTATACAGCTGTGTGAAAATTATTTGTATTAGAAAGAAATACTTGATTAATAGAATTATTAGAATTGGATAAGAATATTTGAAAGTATCTAACTGCGTACAAACAAATGAGCTCTTATAACTTGTTTAAAAACCAAATTACTGAGTAAATATTTGCTTACAAATCATCTATATATATATATATATATATATATATATGATTTGGTTTTAAATAACCCTCAAGGGTTGATATACCATAAAACACCAACTAAATAACCAAACCAGATGATTTACCTTTTCTTGTTGAGTGAAAAGTAAAAAGGTTCACTAATATTTGTTTTGTTACAACTAGTAGTAGTCTCTCTGGTAATTTACATTGACGTTGCCATATAAATAATAAGTGGAATCTTTTTTTTTTTTTTTTTTGTTAGAAGTTTTACACAACTGAATAGAGTGAACTAGTTAAAGAAAAGCCAAGAAGATAACTGCTTTTTGTATAAGCGGATAAGAATAATGATGAGAAAAAAAGAATGCAAAAGGCATTAGATTTTGCTATTCTTAGTCCATGTATATTGAGTGTCATTTATATATATATATATATATATATATATATATATATAAAATCTGATGTTGTCTGATATTATCTCCTACGTATATGCCAATCTCAGAATGAGACTGATAAGACTAAAATTCTGATCTGCACTTGTTTTCTTGTCGTTTATGTAAAAAGTGACATCACTGGAGGAATATAAAAAAACATTGTTGAATAAATGCTATAAGTATTGGTTAGAAAGGGTTACATTGGGTTGGGTAGTAAGTTTATATATATATATATATATATATATATATATATATATATATATTGTTTAGCCATCCCATAAGATAAGGAAGAGCATGTTTAGGGTGAGGTAGAAAATAGAAGATAGAGTGGGAAATGGAATCAGGTGTAATAATGACAGCTTGACTTGTTTTTGTGGTCTTTTAGTACCTGAAAATGTTTTCTTTGTATATCTGTTATCAAGCATGGATGTCCTTTGGCTGGCAAGGTTAAATCCACTGCAATTTTATGAAGAGTACCTTTAAAGCATGTTTGAGATTATAAATAGCTACTTTGTTGAAACCTATTCCAGGTAATATTCCCATTTATAAGCATTTTTTTTTTTTTTTACTTTTACTCATATCTGGAATATTTTGGTGAGATGAAGGTTCCTAATTTGTATTCTAGAAGGTTACTTCACAAATGTCAGTCAAAATGGACAATTGATATAACAGATGTTTTGCTACTGGGCAAAGTGGATTGCAATTTACTTTTTTTTTTTTTTTTTTTCGTAATAATGATGTAGTCGGGATAAAACAAGACTGTGGTCAAAATGATTAGTAATGGAATAGAGTTTCGGGAAAGGTGACTTCATATCTTTCACAAGAACCTGTATGATTTCAATCTTTTTTTGTTTGTTTGTTTGTTTTTATCTATCTTTTATACCAGCCCATTACACAAATGATGTCAAAGTAGTATATTTCTTCAATGGTACCAGTGGTTAGATGTTCAAGTTCAGCTAAAAGCAAAGAACTTAAATGGGATTTCCAAGGCAAATAGGTACTCATAACATGTAAGATTGGCATTGTACTATCTTTCAAAACACGACTTTATATTCTGTCCAGTTGGCTGGGGTTGTAGAATACACCGACTGCACATCTGCCTGAGAGGTAAGTCTCTCCCAACGAGTTCTGGATATGACACTAAACAATCTGATGGTGAGACTTGAGTAATTCTGGAGCATTCGGGAATGCAGAATGCCTCTTTATTGCTATCGCTCCCAGGTCCACTCTGGCCCAGAGTGGTAGCACCTGATATGGGTTGCCCAGTTGGCTAGGGCTGTAGGATACACTGACTGCATGTCTGCAGAGGGGTAAGACACTCCAAACGAGTATCCTAGATATGACACTAATTGATCTGATGGTGAGGTTCCAGTAAGCACCCCTTCATTACCATCGCCTATAGGGTCCTATCAGTGGGTTAAATAGAAATAAACTGTGTACTTATGCTAAACTGAATTGCATGAACTAGAACTGTTTGACATTGAAACTGTACTTCGAAATAGAACAGTTTTGATATTTAACTGTGTGTAAACAAAAACTACACTTATACTAAACTTAATTGTTTGAATTAGAACTTTGACTAAACTGAATAGCTTGAAATAGGAATGTTTTTGAAAATCAAACTGTGTACTTATGCTAACCTGAATTATTTGAAATAGAACTGTTTATTTATATAAAAATGGATTTGGCATTAAATAACCCACAAAGATTGATATGCCATAAAACCCAAACAACCAACTTGTTCATCAGTTGGGGCTGTAGAATACACTGACTGCACCTCTGCAGAGGGGTAAGACCCTCAACAAGTGTCCTGGATATGACACTAAACAATTTGATGGTAAGGTTCCAGTCATTGGGGAATGAAGAGCACCCCTTCATTGCCGTCACTCCCAGGTTCATTCTGGCCTGGAGTGGTAGCACCTGATAAGGTCTTATCTATGGGTCAAATTGAACTAAACAGTGTACTTATGCTAAACTGAATTAGTTGAAATAGAACTGTCTTGATATTCAAACTGCATACTTATACTAAATTGAATTGTTTGAATTAGAACTTTGACTCAACTGAATAGTTTGAATTAGAAATGTTTTTGACAATTAAACTGTGTACTTATGCTTAACTGAATTGTTCAAAATAGAACTAATTATTTCTATAAAAATGGATTTGGTATTGAATAGCCTACAAGGGTTGATATGCCATCAAACCAACCAACCAACCTAATATGGGATAAATTGCTTGAGCTAAACTGAATTGTTTGAAATAGAACTGTTTTGACATTTAATTGTGTGTAAACAAAAAACTATACTTATACTAAACTGAATTGTTTGAAAATGAACTCTTTGTATGTATAAAAATGGATTTGGCATTAAATAACCTATAATAGTTGATGCACCATAAAACCAAACCAAAACAAACTTCTTTATACTGCTATTTGCTCCTCTGCTAAATTAGTAAATATCTATATATACTTATCTATGTATTATATATATTTACCAACCCCTCCGCACAGGTTAGATATGACACAAGGTCAATTTTTAAATGTAGTTTAACGGGTTTGAATACAGAGTTTTCCTTTTCTTAGACTGGTTACCCACCCAAAGCTAAAGAACTTAGTCTTCCTTACTATTTATCTATAGCTGGAAGGAGTATAATTGGATTCATACCTTTCCCAAAGGTATGTGAAATGCAATCTGTCTCGTCCAGGATTTGAACTTGTGTTGCCGTGTCAATTTTCTATGACGACAGTAACCATTACACCACGGGCACCTCCAAAATTAATCTGTGTTGTATGTGTGTGCATAATCAGGTATTAAAGCTTTCATTACTGCTTGATGATTAGGAAAACGGAAAACTGATAGTTGTGATTAATGTTTGCATGTAAAAAATTTAATGTTGAATCAATTTTGAATAATAATGAGCCCTGTTATAGGAAAGACTGCCAAAGATTCATAAGATGTACTTCATATTTTCCCGCATCAATTATATAAGAGCTGAGATTTCTTATAGTTTTTATCCTGCTCTGCTGAAGAGTATTTGAGCACTTTTTTAAAAACAATTTGTTTATTCTCACTATATATATATATATATATATATATATATATATATATATATATATATATACATACATACATACATGAGTAAGTTACCGGATTGGTTGAGGACTACTCCTTTCCCTGGATCGCTCCATTTACCTTTGATCCATACCTTATAATGCTGAGTATTAAGCAAGGAGGCATCAAGCACCATTTTTTTGAGGCTTTGGTTTGACTCGAACTGGGATTGAACCCCATCTCCCAGACCAATAGTGAACACTCTATTATGCCAATGGGCCAGTACACGCACACACTAGCAGATGTACTTGGTGATGCTTGGGGAAAAAGATGAGATATAAAATTTTTAGATGAAATGATTCTTGTATATATTTTTGAAGGCTTATATGGATGCAGAAGTATGGACATGATATGAGTATCCATCAAAAAGAGTTTTAAACATAAATAAATATTCTAATTAGTTTTTAAGGGCTTCTTTGTACATAATGTTCTTACAACTTGTGCGAATATATTGAATCCTTTTTCTCTACTTACTCATGAACAGCTGACTGAGTTTGTCTCACTATTCATGAGATGAAAAAAAAATTTTTTTTTCTTCATCTCAAAGCCTCTGACCAAGAATAGCATATTTTTCCATCTGATAATCTCTAGTGACATCAACCCTGAGTTCAAGTCATTATCCATGCAAAAAATCCAATCTTTCTGTTTGGCTATAATTCTTGAACTCAACCACACAATATATATATTTATGATATTCATAAGAGGATGTAACCATCTTTTTGACAGTTAAACAACTAGGCTAAGTAAAAAAGTTTTGTAATATTTGGGTACCTGTTAGTTTGCAGTATATATATCATGTGACCAAAACAGTTGAAAGTACTTGCTGTGGTTGGTAGTAACATGGTAGTTGGTGTGCTGACATGTTGTGCATTGCTTCACTCCATGTATTATTTGAAAGCTGCATGGATAAACATGCAACAGTCTAATTTAGGAACTTATAAGGTTGAACTTGGTTATAATGCTGTGGAAGCAACCAAAAACATTTGTGTAAAAAGCTTAGTTGATCCCATTACAGTAACCAGATGGTTTAAGAAATTTCATTTAGGTTGCAGAGAACCTCAACAATCAGACAAGCTCAGGTAGACCTATAATGGTGGATTCTGACACTGTGCTTTAAGCCATAGAGGTAAATCTGGTAAGTAGCACTTGGAGAGTATCAGGCGAGCTTGGTATCTCTCAGTTCAGTGTGGTTCATCATGTTTATGACCTCAGGAAAAATGTCTGATCTACCAAATTACGTCTCATGTTATTACAAAACTTCTGACTGGTAGTTTAGTATTTGAAATACTAAAACTATTTTTTTAAAGATATGAATTAAAGATGCTAATAATAAATATATTTTAACTTTACAATAAATGTTGAAAATGATTTCCTTTAACCTGGATACAGGTTCATGCCTGTTTCATTACATTTGTAATGTTAGTTCCCTTTCAATGTTAGCCTTCAATTCTTCAAATGTATTCTGGAACATTACTCCTTAAAAAAAAATCACCAAAATATTTACCCAATTCCTTCAACATGGGCAGAATGTAACACAAGGTCAGTTTTTAAGTGGAGTACAGCTAATTTTAATTTAGAGTTTTCCTTCTCCTCAACTGGTTGCCTAATGAAGGCTAAAGAGCCCAGTCTGCTCTGCTATTTATCTATAACTAAAGCAGATGGAAAAACAAATGGTTTCATACCTTTTTCAAAGGTATTAGCATGAAGTTAAATGCAAACAGCCTTGCTTGAATTTTTGAACTTGGGTTGCTGATTCTATTCCGTACATTGATAGCTGTTACATTAGGTGTGTCCCCCAAACCAATCCCTATAGTATATGAAATAAGTCTTAATGCTAAATTGAATTGCTTAAAAAAGAACTGTTTGATAATCTAACTGCGTGTAAATAAATGACTGATGTTTAATTGAACTGTTAGTGATACATATCCATACTTGGAACCATTTAATGCTGAGCTGAATTGTTTGAAATAGAACTGTTTGATCATTTAACTGTGTGTAAATGAATGATTGATGTTTAATTGAATTCTTTTTGAACTTGGAACTATTTAACTTTGTTGAGTTATGTTAACAAATCATATATATGCAATATATATGAAGGAACTGGATTTGGCATTAAATAACCTATTTCCCTATAAAACTCTATGAAGTCTTTCATTGAACAATAATTTTTTAAGATAATATTAAGATATGCTAATGAAAATGTTATAAATACAAGGAACTAAAAAGATGATATAAAAATCACAATTGGTAAATCTCTTTCCTGTTATGTGAATTTATCTTTTATTGCAACAGTTATGTTTGTAAATGTGTAATATAATGGCCGAGGGATTTCGTTTTATATATCTTGCCTTTGGGTTTAGTTAGGCTGAGAACCTTTCGGCACAGCACATGGGTTAGTTAGGTGCAAACTTGAGCACAGGTGTTAACACGTGCGCGGGGAGGATGTATCATTCACAGATATCAAAATAAAAATCCCAGATAGAAAATTGTGACTTGGGGATGTGAATGACGTCATGCATCAGAAACGCGCTGAGGATTTTGGGGATTTTGAAGAAAGTCAGTTAGTTGAGTCTTGTGGTCCAAAGAAGAAGGGTGACTTTTGCTAGCTCACAGTGGCCTTGTGGCGGGTGCCCCACTTGTTGGGGGGGTGCAGATGGAAAAGCCAGCATAGAAAGATTGTGCCTCTCTCTCCTTATGTCGAAAAACCTTTAAACTCAAAGGTAATAAAAAGTTTCATACTTGAACTAAGAAGTCGTAAGTGTTTTCGGGATTCTTATGTTCTATGTATATATATTATGAACATTCTATGTACGTTTCACATATCCGTACCATGGGTATGTTACAAATGTTCAGAAAAACATTTTAATAGACAACAAAGGCTGTTAAAAGAACTAGCTTCAATTTGTTTGGCATAGCTGGGTACCTCAAATTGTATGCTTACATCTGTATATAAATAGATATTTATATGCAAACAAGGATGTATGCCAAAGTGATTGCTGATTCATTGATCTGGTCATTGGTAGTGAGTGGAGGAATTCTCGGACACTTTTCTGCTTTCATATCAGATACTATTTTTCTAGAGTGCTGCTAGTTGTAGCAAGGGGGGGGAAGTTTTATTGACATTGATGTTCAGTCTCTACTACCATACCACCACTATCCACCTCTGATATTGTGGGTGAATATATTAGGATAGGAAGCATCACTTTTTGGAGTGACCTTTTTCAGTGCAATTGATACAGGCTCTTACTTATCAGTGGCAAAAATACATAGCCAATAGTACCCTATCTGGTGCTATCATTCCAGGTCCACTCTAACCCAGAGGGTCCTATCTATGGGTCAAATAGAACTGTTAGACATTTAAACTTATTGCAAATGACTTATGCTTAACTTAATTGTTAGAAATAGAACTGTTTGATCATTTAACTGTGTGTTAACAAATGTTTCATTGAATTATTAGTGATGCATAGCAATACTTGAAACCATTTAACTGTGTACAAACAAATAAGTAATGTTGAATAAAACAATTTGTGTTAAATAGCAGTACTTGAAACCATTTAATTGTGTGTAAAAAAGAATAAGCTCAGGCTCATTTAAAAATATTATCAACAAAATATTCACAAATCATATATTTAATATATATGGGTAAACAGGATTTGGCATTAAATAACCTACAATGGTTGATATACCATAAAACTCAACCAATCAAATGAGAGGGCGGCTTGCAGGATTTGTTCAAAACAGCTTTTAGCATCCTTGTATAGTTTTCATTTAGCTTCTTTTCCAAGGATTTTATTTAAGTCCAAGTGGTGCAGCCATACATTAATACTGACATAGCTACAGGTTATGCACAATGTGTGTGTTTTAAGTTTTTAGAATTTAAATAATTGAATCATGTAGCCTTAAAAACTTGTATGGCTTCAGGGTATTTCAGACTCTTCATCATGCTTCATATTTGTTTTTTTTTGTTTTAATCCTCCTAAATTTGCTACTACTGTTCTTAAAACTTGAAACATTGCACAATTAAAAAAAAAAAAATCTTTCTCAGGTTTGTTATTCATTCTTCCTCCTGGAAGTGACCTTTGCTCTTTGGAACTCCTAAAAAAGGTCCACTTCCTATTTGAAAACAAATAGCTGTATTAATAGTAGTGGCAGCTGTTTCACTTCTTTCATCTTTTTAGCCGAACCCCTGACTATCATTCTACTGAAGTTGTGGCATATTGGCTAGTTGTGAGTTTAAAAACCAGTTGCTCTTATAAGTTCATTTTTGGATTGATACTCTTGGGAAAGGAATGAACTCCTTTCTCCCCTCAGCTATGAGTTAATACCACTGCTGTTTTTCAACAAGAATGGTTTTGGCATTAAATAATCCACAAAGGTTGATATGCCATTAAAAAAGAGATCATTTTACTGAAATCCTTTCTCCTTAAACCTTCAATATTAGAAAATAATGACTGAAAATATCAAAATTTGGTTGGATGAATGTACAGATGCATACGTCAGCCTCAAAGGAAGTGAATTCAAACTCCATTCATGCGATTATATTTACTTTCTGACAAATACTTTAGAGAAAGGCATGAACCTCTTTATCTACCTCCCACAGCTACATTAAACAGTTAAATAGTGGCACTGCTATTCTTCTTCAAACATGGTTTTGGCATTAAATAACCCATGAAGGTTGATATGCAATTAAACCAAACCAAACAGGTGCACTCACAACTTCTGAAGATGGTATACATCTATATGTACATATTAATAAAAAAAGTAGTCATGGTGCTTAGAATACACTGACTTCTATCCTCTACAGGGGCGGTGGGGTAGACCCTCCTTTCGCCCCCAAAAAGGAGATGTCTTTAGTATGATAGAAAACTGTATCTGATGGTGAGACTATATATATATATCTATATGGTCTTGATGATGGTTCAGTAGAACCGAAACGCTATTGTGTTGATTTCTTATTAAATCTCTCCTTCCACTTGGATTACCTTGTTATCAATTTTTCTACATATTGTCGGATTACAATCTTTTATTTACTTTCATATATATATACAAAAATCAGACAAGATGATAAAAATAAGTGGAAAAGTGTATAAACCAAACACTTACAATGGGTTTAGTAGTGATATTTTATTCTTTATTTAAGGAAGAACTTCTTCAGACTAAAATTTTTTTAGTTTTTCCTCATTATAGCAATTGAGGAAATAGATAAAATAATGATGAAACTGTAAAGATATAAAGGAGGGAAAGGGTCAAAAGACAAGAGACAGACAAGGAAGAAAAGGGAGGGAAATAGAAACAGGGTTGAGTGATGGTGGTAAGGGTTATTGGGTTTGACTGTGACCATCTGGGTAGATGGTCAAGGCTCAGTACTGTCAAGTGTATCAGGTTTCATCAGAATTTGACCAGTGGATTAATTTCAGTGAGAAAGATAAAAATATGAGGAGAGTAGAGGTTTTAAGATAGAGAAAATGAAAGGGAAGTAAAAAGGAGAGATCTAGGGAGGCAAAGGTTCAGGTGTATTCCATTTCATCAAAGACATTGACTATATTATAATATCTAAATGGAATGGAAAAAGAAAAATTGTCTATAAGTATGGGAGTATTGAGAGGGAAAAAAGTCTTAATTTTTGTTAGAAAATTTTTTTTTTTTTTGCTAGAATTTTTTTTTATCCATTCACTATTTTGATATTTTTTCATGTAAAATAATCTCTCCCAAGTAGGGTGAAATCTGGAAGAACTTGGGATGTTGTTTGATGTATTTTGTTTTTTAAATGACTGTAGATTCTAACAATCTGCTGGATTTTTTGCAATGTATGGGTTTAATTATCATAGCTTGGGAAAAATTGAAAGTGTTTGAGATCTAACATGTGGAAGAAAAGGGTATTTCAGTTGTTATTTAATTTAATTGCTCATTGATGTAATGTTTATCGCATTCTTTGCATGGAATAGAATATATGCCTGTGTGAGAAGTGGTTGCATTGTTGGTGCGTTTCAAGATGTTGAATTTTTAATGGTTTGTTATTTGGTTTGTATAACTGGTATTCCTAGTTTAACAGACCATTGGCCTAATTTGTAGAGTGTTTGCCAATGATCCGGGAGACCAGGATTCAATCCCATGTCAACTCATACCAAAGACTCAAAGAAAAAATGGTACTTGATGCCACCTTGCTTAACACTCAGCATTTTAAGGTAAGGATCAAGGATAAAGTGGAGCAATCCAGGGAAAGGAGTTGCACCTTTCCCTACACCTCAGTGTTGTAGCTATTGAAAAGGGAGCCTTCACCAACTTTATTCCTAGTTTGGTTAATTTGTCATAGAAAGGTTTGTTATGTGTGTTAGTGAGTAGAGAGATAGGTCTGTGGATAGTGGGAATTGTGGGAGTGTTTTTC
Organism: Sepioteuthis lessoniana; assembly: GCA_963585895.1. Taxonomy (NCBI): domain Eukaryota; kingdom Metazoa; phylum Mollusca; class Cephalopoda; order Myopsida; family Loliginidae; genus Sepioteuthis; species Sepioteuthis lessoniana. The sequence goes on along the minus strand of CAUZXS010003908.1, from coordinate 66,977 downwards.
TTAAGTTTATTTGATTGAATGTATGTTGAAGGCTTTTTTTCTAGCATTTGATATGAAAAATTTAGGGTGTCTTAAGCTTTTAAGGAAATGTTTGATATACTTAAATTCTTCATCTAGGTATTGAGGGCTACTTATTCTCAGTGCTTGTGTGTGTGTGTGTGTGTATATATATATATATATATATATATATATATATATATATGTACACAAGTAGAAGGACTAAATCCATAACCACACTAAAATGATTTTTGGAATACCAGCGAGTGAGATCGAAAAAGGAAAGAGAGGAGTAAGCTACGAATTAAAAATGTGTACTTATTTGTATTTGAAAGATTTCGCCTACTGATTCAATTTTTGAATGTTCGAAATGTTATTATAAGACTTTTTTTTTTTTTAAATAAATATGATGAAAATCTAACTTCACTTCTTAATTGCACGTTGAGTCACAGGGATAAAAAATGTATTTGTTTAATTTATTTTCCTTGTAGCTGAGAAGCTAAGAATAAAATTGCATCTTTATTTTTGGGTGGAAAATTTCATGTATTAATTCAAGTGAAATGTATTTATCTATATTAAAAAAAGTTTTTGAGTTACATTGATTAAAAATTAGAATATTTTGTTCTAAGACATGAAAAGTATTTGTTTATTAGACTGTTTTTTGAGTTATTAATAAACAATGCTTTCATATAGTTTTTTTTCTTTTTTTTTCTTTTTTACCCTTTAAAAATGTAATATTATAGGTTGGCCCAATAAAAAAAAGCTTAGAAATGAATATGTGTCCTTACAATAAAAAGAAGCTGAGAATTAAAAATGTGAAATTTCTTTATCAGACTTTTTAAAAATACGATTAATAATATTGGTTTGGAACATTTTCATGATTTTCTTTTATTCTCCAAGAAGTTAATAATTTTTTTTCTCAGTTAGTAATAAATTAGAAAACAATAATTTTTGAAAAAATCATTAAATTCAAATTTCACTTATGGAATCTGTGTGATATATAAAGATGGCAGATCTTAAAAAGAACTGAAAAGTTCCCCTTTTTTTATATCTAATTATGAAGAACTGTGAAGAATTCTATATATCAAGTGAATTTTAATTATTGAATTATACAATTCAATCAGTAAAAATCAAAAATCAAATTTTGCAATTTTATTTAATATAATAATTAAAGTATATGTGTGATTTCTTTTTTCTCAATGATTTTTTTCTACACATGAAAACCAAAACAAATGTGACTCCTTTATATATCTACATCTAAATAAACACACACACACACACACACACATATATATATATATATATAATCCAGGATTTGAACTCAGTTTGCTGTTTTCATTTGCTAAGATACATATCTTTATAATGTTATATATATATATATATATATATATATATATTATAACATGTTTGAATAAGGACTTACTGCCTAGATCTACATTATTAATTTGTAGATATATATATATATATATATATATATATATATATATATATATATATATATATATAAAAAAATGTATTAATGTGGGCTATGTGTATACATATACAATTAATACATTTTCCTACAGATATATTTGAATAATTGTATGTATATGTTTGTGTGTCTATCTCTGAAGCCTTATATTTATAGAGATGCACACATGTACACACAGAATCTGTTGACTTGTGAGGATTAGTATTTATCATAAGCCTTGACTGATTTGGTTTGCCGTGATATTGATATAAAAGAAAGATGGTAAATTTTATCTTTGTTTATTTTTTTGTTGGGAAACCCAGTTTTCATATTTGACATTGAAACAATTTGGCTTCAGATAATTCTGGAATGTTCAACATTCTTCTAATGAATCTTAATGTTATCAACAGATATTTGAGATGGATTCTCAAGACAGTGAAAACATTCACTTGTTATTTGAAACTTTTGACATTTTGTTTTAACACTTGCATTTTTTGCAGTACCCCTCCCCCTTTAAAAAAAAAAAAAGATGAAATTGCTTTCTTTACTGATTTAGTGAGTTAACTTAACTTTGAATTTACTAACTACATAGACGTCATACATTTTTTTTTCACTTGCTTAAAGGCCTCCTTCAGTGGAGCCACTGTTAAATCTAATTTGACTCACATTTCTATTTATAGAATTTATGTTCTAATTAATTGTTAATTAATAAGTTCTATTTTCTTTGTAGCATTTGTTAATTATCTTCCTTCAGAAATTGCAACGATCAAATTTTCAAAACAATGGAAAAATCTGAATTTCATATGATGATAAAGCATTGCTTTCTGATGCGAAAAAGTGCTGTTCAAGCAAAGACATGGCTCAATTAGTGTATTTCAGACTCTGTTACATTGAAAACAATGGTTAAGAGGTGGTATGCTGATTTTAAATACATTCGTACAGACACAAATGATATTGAATGCTCAGGTCACCCAAATTTGGCAGTTGTCCCGGAAAACATCAAAAAACTCCAAAAACTCGTTTTAGCCAATCGTAAATTGAAGTTGTGTGAGATTGCCGAGAAGTTGAGGATACCAGAAGACAGTGTATTCACCATTTTGCATGAACATTTATCAATGAGGAAACTGTGTTGAAAGTGGGTGTTGCGTTTGCTCACAGTCAATCAAAAACAACAACACATTGACGATTCAGAGCATTGTTTGCAACTGTTTCAATGCAACAAAAAGGAGTTATTGCGTAAATATGTGACAATGGATGAAACATGGATCCACCACTTCACTCTGGAGTCTAATGGGCAGTCAGCTGAGTGGACAGCAGCAGATGAAAGCCATCTAAAGCAATTAAAGATGCAAACATCGGCATGTAAGGTTTTGGCCTTTGTATTTTGGGATGCACAAAGTATTTTGTTCATCAATTACCTTGAGAAAAAAAGAACCATCAATAGCGAATATTATATAGCATTATTGATGCATTTGAAGGAAGAAATCACCAAAAAATGGCCACAAATGAAGAAGAAAAAGTGCTCCTTTATCAAAATAATGCACCGTATCTCAAGTCGATCGCAAAGATGGCAAAACTATATGAATTGCACTTTGAATTGCTTCCACACCCACCCTATTCTTGAATTGTTTGAGAAGCATTGAAATTAGTGTATCACCCTAGAAGGATACTGTTGATGAATAAAGTTAAACTTTGCCTAAAAGTTGTTGTTTTATTAGTTAGGCCTGGGACATTGAGTAATGTGTTATTACTATTTATATAAGGAATGGGTTTATTTTTGAACATCTACATATATTCTGGAAGAAGTCTAAGTGTTAAGAAAATTTTTCTTTGAAAATATAAATAGTTTAATATTGAAAATATAGACAGTTTACTGTAGAAAAATAACTGTCTTATAATGGTGAGTATATAACATATGACAATCTCAGACATCATAATTTTCGTATTTTGTCATATGGGATAACATATGCTGATATTCAAAAGCTCTTGAAAAGAGAAAAAAAATCTTGTCATTGTCTACTCTAAAGGAATTAGTCTATAATTCCAACAGATGGGCTCAGCTGCAAGAAATAAAGGATCTGACTGACTTAGAGTTGCAGCCACAAAGATGACATATGGTTAAAATATGTAGTTCTTCATGGAAGACAGCAAAGTCTGCAGAAGATATTGCAAGAGTTTAGAATGACTAACAATTAACTAATTTTCTGAAGAACTATCACAAAGAAACTGATAGAAGCTGGTATCACCTTAACAAGATGTGCTTGGAAACATCCATTGTCAAATAGGAATGCTAGAGGCAGACTACTTTTCTGGCTGTTTAGTGTGGACTGCTTTGAAAGAATTCTGTCAAGTAACAGGGCAAGATTTCAGCTTTCAAATAATATTATAGACCATTGCACTTGTAAATCTGATGAATAGTTCAATCCCAGCTGTATTTCAAGAATTTGGAAGTATGAGTGTAAATGGTATCATAGTCTGGTATGCATTTTTAGCAGATGATAATGGTAACTGTACATAATAGGATCAATCTCAAAATGCTAAAGAAAGACATAAAAATCTCCAGAAACAACTGCTCCCCAGCATCCAAAATTAATTTCCTAGAATGAAGTGCAAGAATATTATTTTTCAACAAGATAATTCACTTTTCTTTACTGCAAAAACAGCCAAAAATTGTTAAAGCAAAAGACAATAGAAATTATATACAGACTTTGTCAAAATCCAGATTTTAATCTCATAAAAATCTAAAACCCCATATTTAGCACAAATATTTAGAAGGAAGTTTACAAATTAACTTTGGGAAGTCATCAATCAGGAGTGTCAGTAGTACATTGACCTTTCTACAATTATAACCAACAGACTTGAATACCTAAATAAAATTTAAAGGATGAGTAATATATTAGTTATAAAGAGATTCTTTGATATTTTCTTCAGTTTTATCTTCTGTTTGTTTTTTTATTATTATGAAAAATGCTTAAAAACTTTCTTAATTAATTTTTTAACACTTCTCTGTACACATCACACATTCTTTTGTAAATTTCACATGGTTTGTACTTTTCAGACCAAAAAAAAAAAATAACATACCTCTGTTCAAGCCTGGAGCTCTGTTTAATTTGCCTCCAATTTGAATCGCCTCAGAACATATTTTTTGAGACTGAAATGATTTTTGCTATAAACTAAACAATGCAGTATTACATTTATGGATGAAATTCTGAATATATATTATTCGGTCCAGTTAAATCGGAGTTGGGAGTAATTCCATCAGGACAAAAAAAACATTCAACAGTGAACATTTCAATTTTCCTGGTAAAGAGCTCAATATAACTGACATTACAGAGCAATAATTTCTTTAAGAAAAAACAAAAACCGGTCACATTGGGATTATAAATTTATTTCCATCCTGTTATGGTTTTTTGATATTAATCAAAAATACCCCCCAAAATTAACAGGACTTCTTCAAATCTTATGGATAAGAATTATTATTATTTTTTTTTTTTATGTTTTGATTTATATCAAAAACCCATAACAGGATGGAAATAAATTTATAATTCTAATGTGACCGGTTTTCGTTTTTTCTTAAAGATATATATATATATAAGAAAGTAAAAGACAAATTAATTGGGTTTAACATAAGCCGAATGAAAATTAATTTATTACAAAAAAGAATCTGCATTAAAAGAGTAGAAACCTTAATAATGAAATGTAGAGTACCTGAATAATTAATTTCATTTTTTATTCAAAATAATATTTTATAACTTATTTATTCACCTATTTTGGTAATAAATACATTTTACATTCTGATGACACTAGACTGCTAGTAAAACATGCAAGTTTTTTTTTCTTTCTGTTAGATTTCATTCCAAACTTCACATACACTCAATGATACTACTGGTCATCTCATTGATTTTGTTCATTAATATCTTCTATTATTAACTCTAGGAAGATGAGAAGCATAAATGCCAGTGATATATTAACTTTTCTTGATGTTAAATGATTTCTACACATTTAAACTATATTCTTGAAGGCTAAAACCAAATATAAATTTTGAATGACAATTTGAATTTTAAAATTTAAAAAATCTAAATCTAAGTTTTTAGTAGCAATTTTAAATGGTAATTACTGAATCACAGGAAATTTAGGCACCTCAGCAGCAGTTTTAACAGGTGGACACGTATTGATAAATGTGATAAATTATTAATTTTATTGTAGCAGTTACGTTCTTTATCTAAAACCTTCATAAAACATTTATTTAAAACCTTTCATACTGAGATTGAATATGAAGTGTAATGGTTATCATCATAGGAAAGGGACATGGTGAACTGAGTTCAAATCCTGGACAAGGTTCTTTTTTTCATAGTACTATTAGAATTATTGGCCTAATGAGTAGAGTGTCCGCCAATGATCCAGGAGACTGGGGTTCAATTCCTGGTAGAGTCATACCAAAGACTCAAAAAAATGGTACTTGATGCTGCCTTGGTTAACACTCAGCATTATAAAGTAAGGATCAAGGGTAAAGTGGAGCAATACAAGGAATGGAGTAGCACCTTCCCTACATTTCAGTGTAGTAGCTATTGAAAAAGGAGCCTTTGAATCACTCTCGACTAAGGTTGCCAACTTTTTAATACCTTTGGGAAAGGTATCAATCCAACTTGCCCAGTTGGCTGGGGCTGTAGAATACACTGATGGCTACTCTGCAGAAGGGTAAGACCCCCCCCAATGAGTGTCCTGATATGAGACTAAACAATCTGATGGTGAGGTTCCAGTGATGCTGGAGCTTTGGGGAATACAGAGTTCCACTTCTTTGCCATTGCTCCCAGGTCTACTCTGGCTTGGAGTAGTAGCACCTGATAAGGGTCCTATCTATGGGTTAAATAGAGCTAAACCATGGTTTGATTTTACTGTTTTTGGAATTCAAATTGCTTATTTATGTTAAACTGAATTGTTTAAAATAGAACTGTTTTGACATTTAAACTGCGTACTTATGCTAAACTGAATTGCTCAAAGTGGAACTGTTTTGACCTCTAAACTGTGTACTTATGCTAAACTAAATCATCTGAAATAAAACTGTTTTGACACTAACTCTGTGTATTGCCCAGTTGGCTGGGGCTGTAGAATACACAGACTGCACCTCTGCAAAGCGATAAGACACCCCCAACCAATGTCCTGATATGGCACTAAACAATCTGATGGTGAGGTTCAAGTGATGCTGAGGCTTTGGGGAATGCAGAGCAGCCCTTCATTGCCATTGCTCCCAGATCCACACTGGTCCAGAATGGTAGCACCTGTTAGGGCCCTATCTATGGGTTAAATAGAACTAAACTGCATACTGATGCTAAACTGAATTGTTTGAATTAGAGCTGTTGGACTAAACTGAATAGCTTGAAATAGAAATGTTTTTGACAATTAAACTGTGTACTTACATTTAAATTATGTTCTTATGCTAAACTGAATTGTTTGAAATGGAACTGTTTTGGACATCAAAACTGTACTTATACTAAACTGAATTGTTATATATAGAACTGTTTTGATATCTAACTGTATGTAAACAAAATCTATACTTATACTAAACTGAATTGTTTGAATTGGAACTGTTTGAATAAACTGAATAGCTTGAAATTATCTTTGACAATTAAACTTTGTACTCATGCTAAATTGAATTGTTTGAAATAGAACTGATTATTTGTTTAAAAATGGATTTGGCATTAAATAACCTACAAAGGTTGATTTTCCATAAAGCCCTAACAACCAACCAACCTAACTTTTTTCTCTCCAGCTATCTGTAAATAAGTGGCCAGACTGGGCTCTTTATCCTATGTATGGTAACCAGTTTAGCAGAAGGAAAACTCAGAATTCAAACCTGTTGAACTCTACTTAAAAATTGACCTTGTGTCACATCCTGCACATTGGGAGGGGATGGGTAAATACATACATATATATATATATATATATATATATATATATATATATATATATATGCACATGAAATAAAAGTGTAGAAGGAATTTAGAATCACTTGGTATATATCTATGTGCCTTTTTATGTAATTGTAACTTACTAAAATGGCATATTCTAGCAAGATTTTTATTTGAGCAATGTCATTGAAATATTCTCAGAGAATAAAATAATTTCTAGTTTAATTGTTACATTGCCATTTTTACTCTTACTTATATTTTCTTAGTCAGTGCCCTCGTCTTTTGTTTGTTACTGTGTCTGTCTCCTATCATCAGCTGCCATATTAGTTCTTGTCTGTTGTCTTCTTCAAATCACTTTTCTGTGTTTCTCTGTTCCTATTCCTTGTTGTAACCCCAACTGTTTTAGTTCTTCTTTTCCTGAGATAACAACAATGTCACACCATTCTTATATGCACATATATTATTTCTTAGGATACGTCCAGTCCATCTTACCCATTGTGACTTTTACAGGTAGTGTCAAGCATGGTGGAAATCAATTGTTCCTTTTGAACAGTTCTTGGCAACTATCAAGTTATTCAAACTATTTTCTAAACTTCAAGAACCTCTTGGTCACTTGACTGAGATTATCCAATCACAGCTAAGTTCTGAAATTGATCTTGGAGATCATCTTCTGTCAATTAAACTGATTTGATTCACAGTATCTTTCCATCTATTTAACATTTTATTACTTATTTAAATTACCTACACTACCTATCAATAAATGTATTTCAATAATCTATTATGTAATTTGTGACCTACTAATCATAGTATAAATGATGTATTCACACAACTCTGATAATGATCCTATTTTTATGTTTGGCAAAGAGAGATATACTTTTTTTTTTATTAATGTCCATGTTCCCTATAATGTGGCTATGTTCTTGTTAAAATTGGTGAACTTTATTGGTTAAGAAGGTATTGGCTTTAGCAATCAAAAGTTTTAACAATATCAACAAAATGAACCACACTGGGCTGTAAGATGACAAGCTCACCTGATACTCTCTGATTGCTACTCACCAGATTTGCTTCTATAGCCCACCCTCAGAATCCACAGTTTTTGGCTTATCTGATTTTTCTTGATCATTAAGGTTCTTGCAACTCAAGAAATATTTTTGAACCATTTGGTTACTGTATTGTGATCAACTGCATATTCACCTTTTTGTATAAAAAATGTTTTTGATTGCTTTTATAGATTAAATAGTGCCACTACTGTACCTCTACAAGGGTAGCTTGGGCACTAAATACTCCACAAAAGTTGATGTGCCATTAAACAAAAAAACAAACTAAATTAAACTTATAGTTGCAGAGAATGCAGAAAAAACAAAGCACCCCCCCCAAAAAAAACTCTAAATAAATAAACAATAAAGAATTAACAAAAATGGATACTTATTTGTTTATACTTTAAAGATTGATAAACTGTCAGTTTATCAGCCATGAAATGTGATGTTGTACATACGCATGATGACCTGCCTCATCTGCTTGACTGGTTTAAATGCTAAGATTGTTGCCACCACTCAAAATAACTAAACAAAGAAAATGGCCGCCAAAACAAAGTCAGCCAAAATAAATAAATGCTCGCTCATGGGCTATAAGCCACTGGCATCTTAATTTGTGTAAAGATTTTCTCTTTATTTACATATGCATTCTTTCTAAATGACTGATGTGAATGTTCTTGGCTATCTCCCTACTGTTGGCAATCTCTTGATACTAAAGGATTATTACTATTTTTATTATTATTATTATTATTATTATTAGCTTTATTTTAATGATGATGGTGATGATGATGATGCAACAGAAGTATCAAAAGATACCTGCTGATATTTTAATGGGTCGTATTATTACATCTTTATAGTTGCTGTTTGATTTGCTTGCCTTTACTTAAAATATGGTTGAGAACTTTGAGTTAAATCCCTAAGACTTTATTACAACGGACCTAAGTGCCAACGGAAGTAAGCCAATAGTTACTTCAGATTTCAGTGGTCAAGACTTAAAAAGAAGAAAAATGAGCTATTGCAGTTTGTCATTTTAAAAAAAAATCATTTTTGGGGGGTAGATTTTGTGAAGGCTCCTTTTCCTCATAACTGAAAATGCTTTTGAAATTTTTAATTTACTGAATGTCCATTGCATAGACACCAAGTGAACAGAAGTTGATAAATCAATAAGGTATGTATAATTTGTGATCATATCTGTGAAAATAAACATTACTGCACTAGTGTGCCAGAACAATTTAAAATATTGTTAAAATATTATGTGCTTTATGTACCAGAAATTGTTTGAATAATTGTACAATAAGTGCTTTGTTTAATTTGGATAAATATATGTTTTACTTGTCATTATTCTTCTCTCTCTCTCTCTCTCTCTCTCTCTATATATATATATATATATATATATATATATATATATATATATATATATATATATATGATATTCAAATAAATGTACATATACATCTAATTGTTTGTATCAATCATATATAACATATTGACGAGTATCTTCCATGTCCTAGCCCAGCCATTAAACCTGATTTTCAATATGACTTCTTTACTGGTCCATCTGTACATACACACATATTATATAGTGTATATATATATATATATAGTGTATATATATATAAGTGGAGCAATCCAGGGAAAGGAGTAGCGCCCTCCCCTACACCCTCGACTATGGTCGCCAATTTTACTTTTTTACTTTATATATCTTTCAAGGTGAATTTTGCATTTGGTATTGACAATAGGAAGTACTGAGTCCTTTCATGCCTTAGAAGACTGTCAGCATGACCTTCTTTACTAATTGCTGTGCTCAGAACTTTTTCTTTACCAGAGTCAGTGTGTTTTCACTTCTTAGATAATCTTTTTGGACTTGGACTTGTAGTAGCAAAGCCATGTTTTGCCCATTTGTAAACATTGTTTTGAGTAAAACATGCTCCTCTATTCACATGACATATTCTTATGTAAATATCACACGGTTTGTACTTCTTAGCCCAATCAGCAAAAATTTGATGACAGATCTCTGTTTAAGCCTGGAGTACTTTGGTTTGGTGCCATTTTGAATTGCCTTGAAACAAATCTTTTTGTATGATAAAAAATATTTTATATATAAACCAATTCCAAACAATGCAGAATTTACATTGATACAAAAAAATTCTGAAAAAAAATTATTATTTTTCTTTTATCAAAAACATTCCCCCTTATCTATTGAATTACCCTTGTGTTAGCACACACACACACACACACACACACACACACATTATATATATATTCACACACACACCACTCTCCATATTATATTGCACTTGGTTCGATACAAACCCACAAAGTGATTTAGTGACAGCCAACACTGTTATAATATACATATAGTGTATATATATATATATATATATATATATATATACACACACAATGGAGTATTATCTTGACATGTATTTAATGTAGATGATTGAAAATGGATTTTTTGTATCTAAAACAACATATTGTTTAGTGTATTATTGTTAGATATGTCTTCCATAGATAATCAGAAAATTTTGACAGGCTAAAATAAGTGATCATTTAATTATAATTAGAAAGAAAAACCTGACTTGCAGCATGTTCATTCATTATACCCACTACCCAAGTCCATGTCAAGTAAGCTTCAAAGCACCAGTAATAAAAACACTAGTCTTTGTTAAAATGCCCAATGATTGAACTAACACAAAATAGCTTTTTCTTTTTCTCTTGTTTTTACTTAACTAGTTTAAGTTTTGACGTCAGCCAGCATAATTTGAATCAACTATTCTGAAATTGAATTACCATTACTTGTAGTTGTATAAGATATTTGCAATTATAAATTTCTGTATTTGCAAGTATATCTCTATTATTTGCAACTGTTATTAATCAGAGACATAAAACTAAACAAGTAGTAAATAATGGCATTACTGTTTTAAGTAGGGAGTTACATTTTGGTTAGTCCATTGTTGATTCAGTCAGTTTTAACTTAAGACTAATGATATTACAGATATCTTAGACATTGATCTATTTTTATACAAGGATAATTTTGTGATGTTATTTTATTGATGATTAATAGTTTAAGCCTGTTGTCAAGGATAATCTTATTATGCAAAGAGGAAATTCCATCAGGAATTTTTCGTCATTACGAATTTTATCTACACTCACCCACTTTTTTCTTTTGAATTCTGGACTTATTTGTAATAATCCTGTTCATTTGCATACTTAAAAATGGAATAATATTTTCTTTGATACTCAAAAACCAAAGACAATTTTTAAGTGATTTGTCACCAGTAGTCAGTGTTCTAGCCCAGGTTAAAAAAAAAAAAAAAAAAAAAATTAAGACAAATATGATTTAGAAAATCACCACACTATCTCTGTGTATATTGCACTTATAAAATATTTTTAAAAATTTTTGCTTTATATTTTCTTATTTTCCCTATTTTTAAGAATTATAGTAAAGTTAAGCAATGTTAGCAATTGATTTTCTAACTTTTCTTTTGCTATACAAGTGAAAAGAGACAATTGTCTTCCCATGGCTTACCACATTTCATCACTTTTGGTTACTTAAGAACTGAACCCCTTGGTTCTTCCTCTTTTTGTCCCTGTTCTCCAAGCAGATAAGCTCTCACTTTTTCAGTCTTCACTAGTGAAATGAAATGAACATGTTTTTCTCCTTTGTTGTTTGAACAGAATAGAAACTTTGTCTCCAACTTTGATGAGGTAGTTTAAAGACAAGTAAAACCGTTTCACCATTTTCATACCTTTTGTGCTGAGAGAGGCACTTAGAGCAGAGGCCTTGTGCCAAACTTGGTACCAGTTTATCAACTTGGCCTCAGAGGAAGTGAGGTCATAGAGTGCAAGTTCAAAGCATGGAGATAAAGAGGTCATAGACCTCAAACTTGACAGATTGTCATGTATGACCTATGCAGGGGCACTGTGACATGTCTAATACTGAAGGACACACCCATATGAAGACTGAAAAGGTCTTGAGAGATGATGTTGTAGTTGAGTAAAAATTGGGATCTTTCTCTCTCTGGTTCACTTGGTGAATAGAAATATTTATTTCACTCTTTGGGGTTTTTACGCAAAGTCTACATTCCAAAGATAAGACATGCAAAATAAAAAAGAGATTATTTTTCTTTAAAAAAGGCATTTAGTTTCTTGTTTAACTGAACCAAAGCGAATAGTCAACTGACGAGTGTTCAACACCATTTCTTACACACTGTTTGTTCGTGGAACAATCTATCTGTTTGGGGCATGTCGCTTATTATTGCAACACTTTTAATATGTTTTTATATATGTATCCATAAGATGTCTTAAATTTTCAGTTGAGTTTATTTTGCCTTTCCTTTCTATTGAAGACATTAACAAATTTGAATATGTAGAACACATTAAAAGATTTGAAGACGTAGAAGACATCAGAAGATTTGAGGATGTAGAGGGTGTTAAAAGCTTTGAGGATGTAGAAGACAAAAGCTTTGAGGATGTAGAAAATATTAAGATTTGAGGATGTAGAAGACATGAGAAGATTTGAGGATATAGAGGACATCAAAAGATTTGAGGATGATGTAGATTTGCACCAAATTAAAAGAGGAGTTTCAGAGGTGCTTCAACCAATTGAAAATTCACAGGAATAAGTGTATTAAATGCCAAGAGAATTGTTTTGTTGAAAATTAACGTGATTTATTATTTAGTCTTGGTAAACAGTTGACATCTTAATACTCTTTGAATTTGTCTTGTATATGAAAAAGTTTAATGAAACTAATTTTATATATATATATATAATATATATATATATATATATATATATATATATATATCTTTAAAATTTTATTTATCTACAGAGACAATTAAAATTTAAAAGTTCTTTTTGTACAATATTTCTTGTTTACTCCTCTATCTGCTTCTCAAAAAAAAAAAAGTTCTAGCACCAACAAAATTAACAAATAACATTATATTTGCAATTAAATAATTATGGTGTTTTATATATATATATATATATATATATATATATATATATATATATATAATTGACATTTAGCATAATATTCTATGACTGCATCTTAATGAAACTTGGCATATAAACTCCTTTGACCTCAAGAAGTGTTTTAGTGGGGTTAGGTTTTTGGTTTAATGGTATATCATCATTTGATAGATATTCAATGTCAAATCTTGTGTGTATATATATATATATATATATATATATATATATATATATATATAAGTAAAAATGGCAACTGTAGTTGGGGGCAACCTGAAGGCTCCCTTTTCAATAGTTACTACACCAATGTGTAGAGGAGGGCGCTACTCCTTTCCCTGGATTCCTTCACTTTACCTTTGATATGTACCTTATATTGCTGAGTATTAAAGGAGGAGCCTTTAAGTACCATTTTTTTTTTTTTTTGAGTCTTTGCTATGATTTGACCTGGGATTGAACCCCGGTCTTCCAGGGCATTGGTGAACACTCTACCCACTAGCCTATGTATATATTTATAAAAAGATTTGTAAGTGAATAGTTTGTAGGTAACTTTATTTTCAAATGAGATAGAGCTCATTTGCTTGCACACAGTTAAATGGTTTCAATTATTGATATTCAACATTAGTAATTCTATTTATCAAGTATTCTTATCTAATGTCAACAACTTAAACACAGCTGTATGGTTTCAAATAACTAATAATAATCCCTTCTAAAGCATTGAACAGTTCTATTTGACCTATAGATGGAACCCTAACAGGTATTACCACTCTTAGTCAGGTAGGCCTGGGAGTAATCGTAAAGAAGGGGTACTCTACATTCCCCAAACTCAAAGACTGGAGCCTCTCCATTAGATGCAGTTTAATATTATACCTTAGACCCTAAATAGTTTCAAGTATTCCTATCACACTCATAATTCTATTCAGCATTATTCCTTCATTTGCATTTAGTTAAAAACAGTTTCAAGTATTGCTAACAATAATAATTATATTTAATATAAATCATTTATTTGTACACTGTTTTGATGGTTTCAAGTATTGCCATATCAGCACAAATAACCTTCAGCCACTGCTTTCTAGTATTTTTTAGATAAGATAAATTTGGTTACTTGTTTGCCACAAGAACAATTTGAAGAATATAGCCTGGACAATCATATAGGTGCTAGGGTTTTACCTAACCAGCTGATTGATCAAATCGAGCCTCTCCAATTGCTTGTCTAACTCCGTAAGGGCCAAAGTGAAGGGTTGCAAGTCACTTGATCACTTCAGATATGATGTCACGGACTGTTCATCCACCAGGATCCTGAAGCATCATGATTTGCCATCCTTGTTGGGGGTAGGTGTGGGGGGGTCTTACCTTCAGCAGAAATATAGTTGTTGATTCTACAACCCAAGCAAACAAGGCAGTAGGAGTGTTTTAAAGTTGATCTAATTCGTCTGGAAAGCTAATGTCATGTTAATGAGATGGTATTTAAATTTGTTTGATGAAAGTAATGATTTGTCATATTTAAATCTTTTAATCCATCAGCCCAATATTTTGTGCTGAGTTCTATTTTACTATGCACCAAAAACCTAATGTTTCAGGCTTAGCTTGGGCATGTCAGATACTAATATTAAAAGGCTTAATTTAGCTTCCATTTAATGCTTTTTGTAATGGAATGATAGGATATGTGGTGCATTCAATAAGTTTTCAGACTTTTTTTGTACAGGCATTTAAAATTGTCATAGACTCTGGAAAATTCAGTATGTTATTGCTATACATCTTATAAGATGCCTGACTAATTTTTATGATTTCAGGTTCAAATCAACAGCTACAGCAGCAATTGGAATACAGCCTACTAAAGCCTGATTGTCACAGCTGGTGAATTTCAAAAATACAATCTGGATGTGAGGAAGAATGATATGCTATAAAATTGTGTTTTAAACTTGGAAAAAATGCCACAGAAACATATGGAATGCTTCAGACTGCTTTTCGACTATCTTGCATGAATCGAGCATCAGTTTTTGAGTGGCATAAGAGATTCAAAGAAGGCAGGGAGTCTGTGAGGGATAGTGAGATAATGAGAGGTGTGGGAGGAGTAAGGAAGTCAATAGACTAGAGTTGATTGGCTAAAGGGTTAGGGTTACTATGTTGAGGTTTTAAGGGAGTTCAGGAAGAGAACCCGTCAGAAGAGGCCAGCACTCTTGAAATCGGCTCAGTGGCATTTCCGCCAGGACAATGCACCAGTCCACAACTCCATCCTTGTCACAGACAATTTGCCCAAAATGGGCATCAAGACAGTTCCTCAGCCTCCTTATAGTCCAGACGTTGCTCCCTGTAACTTTTGGTTATTTCTTAAGTTCAGAGGCTGTCGTTATGAGATAATTGAGGAGATGAAAGAGGCTGTGATGAAGGTCATTGACATGCACACACAAGAGGACTTCCATGGGGTCTTCCAGAAGTTGTTGGTACAGTACAACAAGTGCATTGCTGCCAGAGGAGATTACTTCGAAGGGGACTAGAGTTTCATGTGTGTACTATCAATAAAAGTGCCCATACGAAAAAAGTCTGGAAACTTATTTAATGATCCTCGTATCTTTCAATAAAGATATTTGTGCCTTGGAATGAAATTAAAATTTTTTGAATGTTTTTTTAATTTTTGTGAGCTCATGGGACACTGAGCTAAGGCAGTCATAGGTAAAATGTTCCTTGCAGTACCTTGTAAATGACCCAGCTAATTTCACAAGGAAAATAACGTTTATTAATATTTTGTTTATCTTGTTTTGTTCTCACATGTTCACTTTTTTCTTATTGTTAAATAATCATCATCATCATCATGTTGCGCTGTCAGCATGGATATTTCTGACCCTCTCTCGTTACCCCTCCCTATCGTCCATTGCTTTTGGCTGGTCTACATCCGGTATCGGCACAGAGCTGCTGTATGTATGTTCGAGCTAGACGTCCTGCCTTTGCTCGTCCCTACAAAGGAGTCCTCGGGAGTTCATCACTTACAAGCTTGTCCCTACTTCTCCAGTAGTGTCCCGCATATCTGGTTCATCTAACTTTGATAGTTTTTGTGACGGGTGGTAGGTGGCCGTACAGTTGCTGTTTTGTGGGGTGCTGTCTCCTGGACTTGTTCAATATTGCTCGCAACATTCTCATGTAATTGCCGTCAAGATTTTTCTCCATATGTTTTGTTAGTGTCTATGTGGTGCATCCATATAGCAGTATCGATACAACCGCTGCTTGGAAGAAACTGCGCTTCATTTTATCGGTCAGGTCTGACTTCCATATGACCGATAGCCTATCAATAGCTGTCCATGCCTTTGCTAGTCGTGTGTCGATGTCTGCCTCAGTTGATGAGACACTGCTCCCTAGGTAAGTGAACTTGTCAACCAGTTTCAGTGCGCTACCGTTTAGTGTGGAGATGTTGCCTGTTTGATTGAGGCACAAATAGATTAGAAACCAATTTTTCTACTTTTTCGTACATCGAATATGTATTTTTATATTAACATTACTTTTAAATTTAGAAGTGACAAATAAAATTATTTAGTTGTCAGATTGTCACCTGTAATTTATAGAGAATAGTTTTAATAAAATTTTAATTCATGGATTACGAAAATATTCAATTTTTTCTTTGATACAAAGGATCATATTCATATTAAATACATTGATTTTTCAGGTATTCATTTTTTTCTCTTGATTATTTCATAATATGTCACAGAAACAGCATGTGTTAATCATATTGATATCAGTGATAATATGCTAAGACTTCAATTTTACGATTGAAAAGTTTTTTATCAGGGAGGAAAACAATTCTATCATGTTCTATTTCTAAGGCAGGTGCTTATACATATCGTCCTCTGTAGTGAAAATAGTTGAGGTACCTTGAATGAAAAATTACCTTTTTTTTTTTTTTAAGTAGTACAGCCTGCCTTATTATGAGCCATTTTTCATGCAGCGCATACCTGAACTAAGGGTCCAAAGGGTTAAATATACAAGTTTTTTTGTATTTTTTAAGCATCTGTGGGATGATGTTTATAAAGTCATTTTTGTTTAAGATGTTTACAAATAATTTTTGAATTGGCTAGTTCACATTTCCTGCTTCAGTATTGACCATTTTTTCCTCATTTTCCCAGCCTCCTCATCCTACTACTACTACTACTACTATAATGTAGGTATAGTAAAGTTGGTGACCGTAGTTGAGAGTGACCAAAAGGTTCCCTTTTCAATAGCTACTACACTGAGGTGTAGGGGAGGGTACTACTCATTTCCTTGGATTGCTTCACTTTACCCTTGATACATACCTTATATTGCTGAGTGTTAAGCAAAGAGGTATCAAGTACTATTTTTTAAAGTCTTTGAAATGACGTGACCTGGGATTGAACCCAAGTCTCCCGGACCATTGGTGAAGGAGATTTAGCACTTTGTTGAGTTTTAAGTCTCATGCTTTTTTATCTGAAATTGTAGAATAACATGTATTCCATTATGGTAGCACAATAAATGTCAAGGTTTGTTGAGATTTAGTACTTTGTTGAGTTTTAAGTCTCATGCCTTTTTATCTGATATTGTAGAGTAAGATGTATTCCATTATGGTAGCACAATAAATGTCAAGGTTCGTTGAGTAATAAGACTGGCCTAATTTTAGCGTTAATTGTTTACTTATTTTTAAAGGTAATCATTGACAACTCATGAAGAAATAAACTTGTTTATATAATATTCATCTTATATACTCAAAAGCTGGTAGGAAAACATTTTTTTTTATGTTTTAAGTGATATATTTTCTTATACCTCAAAACAGAAACATGATAAGAAACTTACAGAGGTATTTTTATGATTAAAGATTACCGAGATAAAATTGGAAACAATTTTAAAATTTTAATCTACTGCAGATTTATATGTTTTTATGATGACAGTAAGAAAAATCCATTCTGTACAATGTGTTAATATTATTTTAAAATCTTAAACACTAGACAATAATATTTCAATATGAAATAGACACAAAATATCATTACAGAGATATAAAATAGCTACTTTTAAGAGCCTATATCCTCATCTAACTAAATTTTGTAAATTTTTTCTTCTATTCTGTTAAAATATTATTCTGTATTTAAAAAAAAAAAAAATTTTAAACACATTTTATATATTTTGTATTTTTCTTGTCGGTCTTGTTTTCTTTGATATAGGTGGTGAAAAAAATATTTAGAAATTCAAATTTTTAGATACAATCTCAAATATTTAAAAAGTAGTTTCTTTTAAATAAATAATTAAATGATTTAACAAGAAATTTAATCTGAAAGTAAATAGTTTGATGTGTTTCCATTAAATTCTGCAGTTTCTATTGTGGCACTACCTTTGGAAAAGGTCTAAGAAAAGCAATGGTTGGTTGGTTGGTGTTTTATGGTAATTCAACTCTTGTAGACTATTTGATATCAAATCCTGTTTATACATATATATTAAATATATATGATTTGTAAATGAAAAGTTTGTTTGTGACAATTTTGAAACAAGTCAAAGCTCATTTTTTTGTATACAGTTAAATGGTTTCAAGTATAGAAAAAGATTAAATATTTCTTTTTGATCCATAGATGGGATCCTAACAGATACTAACACTCTTGGTAAGAGTGGACCTGGGAGTGTTGGTAATGAAGAAGTACTCCATATTCCCCAAAGTCCCAGAATTGGAGCCTCACCATCAGATGGTTTGTTGTCATATCTAGGACACTCGTTGGTGGTGGGACTTTTACTCCTCTGCAAAGATGTAGTCAGTGTATTCTACGGCCCCAGCTGATTAGACTTAAGAAAAACAAGTAGAAGAATCTAAAAATTTTCTAAAACTTTGTATCTAGCCCATTCTAGAGCATTTTTTATGATTTAGTATAATATAAAAAGTTACCCAGAATAAATTTTTCTACAAGATGACGTAAATTTTTGGTAAAATTGTTTGAATTCTACAAAAGTTATTGCAAAATGAAAATTGTTGCTTTGTGTAAAAAGCCAACTCAATAATATTAAGAGAATCATGCTACCGCATATGTCTAAAATAGTGATACATTATTCAATATACACAGGAAATGATGCTGTCCTTGAAAATATATTTTAAATTTATATACTACTTTTAGATAAAAATGTTAGACTTGACTTCTGTATGATAATAAGATTCTCAAAGTTGCTTGTACCAAATTTATTTTTTTTAGTTTCTCCTTACCAATATACTTTCTATAAAATCATTTCATTATCATATTTACCAACCCCTCCGCTCAGGCAGGATATGACACAAGGTCAATTTTTAAGCGGAGTTTTACAGGTTTGAATTCAGAGTTTTCCTTCTCCTAGAGTAGTTGCCTTACCAAGGCTGAAGAACCCAGTCTGCATTACTATTTACCTATAGCTGGAGGGAGAATAATTGGATTCATGCCTTTCCCAAGGGTATTAGTGCTATGTGAAATGCAATCAGTTTTGTTCAGGATTTGAACTCGTGTCATCATGTCCATTTCCTACGATGATAACCATTACACCATGGGCACCTCATTATAATTGTGGAGGAGAGTTCTTGTGACGTAGTGGCTCAAATGACATAGAAATAGTTTAGTGTCAGTTCTTCACATTGCAGTTATAATTGCACCCCCCCCCAAAAAAAAAACGAATTAAGATTATTAAAAGAATTAGTTTTGCTATGTGCCTGTCATGGCTGAGTGTTATTTAGATATCTTTTATTCTTTCCAAAACATTTCCTGTTAGGCTGGATTTGGTTGATCAGATAAATAGACAGACTTTGGCTTTTTAGTACCTTGTCAAATTGCATCATCTTTTGTTTATTCTTGTCCCAGTTTGTGTCAATGTAGTTCTTACAGTATTTTGCATGTTTCTTTCAAGATTAAGATGTTGTTATTTTAAGAATCCAAAGCAACTTTAGAGAATTCTTCATATTGGGATGTTGCAATTTGTTGGAATCTGCTTCTATTCAGTTATATCATAGTATTTTCAAATCTCTCCCTGCACATGTTTTTTTTTTTTTGAGAATTCTTTGTGTAGTATTGTTAATTTACAGAATTTTTAATATCATTTTGGCCTAATGAGTTAAGTGGTTGCCAATGGTCTGGGAAACCGTGGTTCAGTCCCAGGTTGAGTCATACTAAAGACTCAAAAAATGGTATTTGATAGGGCCCTATCTCTTGGTTAAATAGAACTAAGCTGTGTAAATACACTAAACTGAATTGTTTGAATTATAACTGTTTGACTAAATGGAATTGTTTGAAATGGAAATGTTTTTGATATTGAAACTGTATTTATGCTAAACTGAAGTGTTTAATATAGAACTGTTTTGACATTTGACTGTATATGAACAGAATCTATACTTATACTAGACTGAATTGGTTGAATTTGAACTGTTTGACTAAACTGAATAGCTTGAAATAGAAATGTTTTTGACAAACTGTGTACTCATGCTAAATGGAATTGTTTGAAATAGAACTGATTATTTGTATAAAAATGGATATGGCATTAAATGACCTACAAGGTTTGATATGCCATAAAACCCAAACAACCAACCTACTTTTCAGCAGCCATTATGCTCAATGTTGAGTCACATCTAATTTTTGGAATTTAGAATAAATAAATTAAATAAATAAATAACTGCTTAAAATTATGAAATTTGTACACTTGGAGGATGTTCACATTTTTTCTTTAATAGCTGAACATATGGCTTCATAAAATATTCCTTAAGCAAACTAGTTGAAATTTAAATTAATGGTATAATTTTTCCCCTAACCATACAGACAAAAATATCATCAGTTATTAGTTTATTTCCTGCTAAACAAAAAAAAACCTTAAGTAAACATCATTTAAGTGTTCTAATTCCATAATTTTGCCTAAGGTAGTAGTAGTTTATAGTAAAATTAATTTTTTTATAATTTGCTTGAAGCATTGCACAAATTATTTTATTTTATAGTATTGAATTAATTCAGAGGGCTATTGCAATGTGAAATAATAATTATTTGAGTCTAATTAATTTCGAAGTAAACCTTCATCGTCAGAAACTTTTTTTTATAAATGAACACGATGTTGGAGGTTCAAATCTGAAATTAAAAAAAAAAAAAATTGAACCTCCAACATTGTGTTTATTTATTTAAAAAAAAAATACTATGAAATAAGTAAGTAAAGTTGGTGACCATAGTTGAGGGCAACCAGAAGGCTCCTTTTTCAATAGCTACTACACCGAGGTGTAGGGGGAGGGCGCTACTCCTTTCCTTGGATTGCTCCACTTTACCCTTGATATGTACCTTATATCACTGAGTGTTAAGCAAGGAGGTATCAAGTACCGTTTTTAAAGTCTTAGGTATGACGCGACCTGGGATTGAACCCAGGTCTCCCGGACCATTGGCAAACACTCTACCCCCTAGGCCAATGAGACTTTTATTTTCCATCATTAAACAGAAGGTTATTTTTAGATTCATAAGTTTTTGCTATAAGTTTCCTGGAATATTCATTTGAAATTAGTAGATGTCCAAGTTAATGGAAGTCCACAAATTTTAGGAAATATAAGGTGGTGATCAATTAATGAAAACCAGGATTTGTCTTCTTTTGTTGTTGGTTGGTTTCTTTGTTTAATGGCATATCAACCTTTGTCGGTTATATAATGCCAAAGCCATTCTCTTAGAAGAACAGTAGTTGTAGTATTTAACCCATAGCTGGGAGGATAAGGGGGTTCATACCTTTCCCAAGGGTATTTGCACGAAAGTGAATATTGGTTTGATTTAGTTTCTTTGTTTAATGGCATATCAACCTTTGTCGGTTATATAATGCCAAAGCCATTCTCCTAGAAGAACAGAAGTGGTACTATTTAACCCATAACTGGGAGGATAAGGGGTTCCTACCTTTTCCAAGGGTATTTGTCCAAAAGTGAATGTAATAGCACGACTGGAGTTTGAACTTGCTTCCTACGATTTCGCAGTCCATCGCTTTAACCATTACACCACGAGGACACCCCACCTTCTTTTGTAATTGATTCTTTCCATGTCTTATTGAAAATATATCTATTTTTAGTTATGGTTTGTTGTGTAATTTGTTTATGTGTGTTTTTGTCATTTAATTAATCTATCATTTAGTTATTGTATTGTGTAGAATCCATAAGGACGCATAACTGTATGAAGAGGTTTGTCGAAAACTAACAATATTATCAGCACACTTTATGATAAAGGTGAAAGTGTTGTCATTATAAACTCTACGCAATATATCAACAAACAGAATTATTAGATAACAAAAACACAAAACCTACCATAACTATAAATATAAGTGTTTTCTTTTTTTTTTTTTATATCTTATAAAAAATTAATTGCAAAAGAAGACAAATTCTAGTCTTTATTCATTGATTATTATTCTATAAATCCAAAAATTCATAGACTTCCAAAATATACATAAACCTGAAATTCCTTTACAATTGTATTATACTTGTATTTCTAGTGACATGTGAAGTGTGACATATTTGATGGACTTTGGAGTTTTATTGAGAAAGAGTATTCTTTAGTGCCTAAAATAGCTTTAACTATTTCGATTGATTCAGTTTCCCCACTTCATATTTATGTAAATTGGAAGTTTTCTTCTCCTACATTACGTACAATAAAAGAAAAGGAAGACTTATATGTATTGAAGAGGAAATGAGCGTTTCATGTACAACCAAACAGAAAAATATTACTCAGAAACACCAAACGTGTTTCTCATTAATAACGATCCTTAATTTATTGAATGAAAAATAATTACCAATAAAATTCTGCAATTTAGATTAGTATTTTTATAAAATAAAATGTATATAGGAATCACCATGGAATAATGGCTAAAGATTTGTGGTTTGTCTCTGTGGCATAATGGCTAAAGATTTGTGGTTTGTTTCTGTGGCATAATGGCTAAAGATTTGGGGTTTGTCTTTGTGGCATAATGGCTAAATATTTGGAGTTTGCCTCTGTGGCATAATGGCTAAAGATTTGGAGTTTGTCTCTGTGACATAATGGCTAAAGATTTGTGGTTTGTCTCTGTGGCATAATGGCTAAAGATATGGGGTTTGTCTCTGTGGTATAATGGCTAAAGATTTGGAGTTTGTCTCTGTGGCAT
This sequence comes from Sepioteuthis lessoniana, assembly GCA_963585895.1. Classification (NCBI taxonomy): domain Eukaryota; kingdom Metazoa; phylum Mollusca; class Cephalopoda; order Myopsida; family Loliginidae; genus Sepioteuthis; species Sepioteuthis lessoniana. The sequence continues at coordinate 43,538 of CAUZXS010003908.1, read as the reverse complement.
AATGGCTAAAGATTTGTGGTTTGTCTCTGTGGCATAATGGCTAAAGATTTGGAGTTTGTCTCTGTGGCATAATGGCTAAAGATTTGGGGTTTGTCTCTGTGGCATAATGGTTAAAGTGCTAGACTGTCACCTCGAGTAAACAAGTTTGGACTCCAGTCGTGCTATTATGTTCTCTTTCAGAATAACGAGATACCCTTTGGAAAGGTATGAACTTCCTTATTCTCTAGCCATGGGTTAAATAATATCACTGTTGTTCTTCTACAAGTATGGCTTTGATATTAAGTAATCCATGAAAGTTGATATGCCATTAAACAAAAAAAAAAAATAAAAACACCAAAAAAAAACAAAAACAACCAAACCAAACCTAAAATATATGAATACAATTTTTTCAAATTTTTATTTTAATTTATAATATATATTTATTAAAAAACTTGGTCTACTAACCAATTAGATTTTTTTTATTCATAGAGTAATATATTTTTGGAACAAATTGCCTGATCAGATCAAAAGCAGTAATACTGTAAAAAAATTAAAGATTAAATTTAGTGATTTCTGAAATAATGGTAAGAAAAAGAATTTCAGAAGACATTTTTGAGAACTATCAAATGATTGACTTCAAATGATTCAATCTGTATGTAGATGTTGCAAGAATAGTGTATATATGTTCTGGGCAAAGATTTTTTAAAATTTTATGGTTGATGTAAGAAGATGGTAAAAAAGGGAGATGTTTAAGGAGGCGTAACTAATAAACAAGCAAATAATAATAATGATGATGATGATAGATTAGTCCATCTAAGTTGATGGAAAGATTACTTTTATTTATTTTGTTCTGATTTTTAAATCATAAAGTCATATCACTTGGTGCTTAAAAATTGAATATAGCTGATTATATAATCTGAAATATCTTGCACTATCATTGGTTGATTGATTTTAATGGCATGTCCACTTGTTGGGTTTATTTCATTCCTAGAGGTTAGGGAAATGAATATGTTCATATTTACATTTTTTTGTGTAGATGAGAGATTTTGCATACAGTTATATGATATCAGGTATTCCTATCAAATACAATTAATTTTCAATATGATCTATTTGACCCATAGATGGGATCCTAGCGGGTTCAACTACTATTCTTTATTAAGCAGATGTTTGATGTCAAGCACATATTTTTGGAATGAATTATCTGAATAATTTTTAAATGATCAGACTTTTTCTGATATTTGTATAGATAAATTATTTTTTGCTTTAATTTACCCAATGTCTTTTTGTTTATCTGTCTATCGTCAAATTACTCAAAGGCAGTTAGAGCTATGGGCATCAAATTTTCTATGGTTAAAGGTTTTGAACATATTCCAAAACTTGAGGTTTTTTGTGAGGTGGTTTGATTTGAAATATAAGTATAATCCTAAATGAGACCCTCACTTTGTGTATATCATGTTAGCTAAACTGAATCATTATCTTTTTATTTAACCATATAAAGTAGGCATGTAACAGAAAATTTCCAAATCAGTAACTAAAGTTATTTTTTTTTGTAATAGCTGAAAGTCTGCTCTATTGGTGATATTTTAAGCTAGTTACATTTAGTATGTGTTTATATTTATTGCTTTCTTTTTATTTTTAGAATATAGGAAGAAATCACTTGGATGTAAACAAGTTTGGCATGATGGTAATGAAATATAATTACTGAATTTATTCCTTGGTAGTCTTCTAAATTATTAATTTATTAGGAAAATGAAAAATATTTGGAAAATTATCTACATATTACTATAATTCTCATCATGCTTGTTTGTAATTGTAACCCAGCCAAAAAAGTACATTATAGCAAGATTTTAACTAGGGCAATACATTTAGAATGCTCTTACACAGTGAACAAAGCAATTTCCTGTTCAATTTGTAACTGAAGGATAATTTTGTGGTGTCTGTGTTTGCACTAAAAATTTTTATATAAAGGGGATAACTATGATTAGGATCTTTCATTCACTCTTAAATAGAAGCATTAGTATCATCAAGGACTGCTGATGTGTTGGGAACCCAACTGGTTGGTGGGCTATCTTGTTTTCATCAAATTTCACAGAAATGCTGGGAATAACCAATCTTGATATAGAAATAAATGTAAGTTAAAGTAATTCTCCTGAAAATCAATATGAGAAATCAAGGCTTCAACCATCATGATAAAAAACAAACTCCAAAACAAAAAAAAGCATTTAGTTTCCAACATAATATTCTTTGTTTATATACTTAACTAGATTTTTATCTATAGACTAAACATAATACAGTGAAAATATCAGCTATCAGTTCAGCTGATAACTGTCGTGCAATGGACTTGTTGATTCACACGGAAATATATGGTGAACACAGAAATGATTGCCAGTTTCTTTTTATGATCTTCAGATTGCAGAAGGCAAGAAGGCGTGAAACAGTCACCATACAGTATTGGTTTCTGTGTGCCCACTGTTTATGATCTTCAGATTGCAGAAGGCATGAAACTGACTGTCACCATACAGTATTGGTTTCTGTGTGCCCACTGTTTATGATCTTCAGATTGCAGAAGGCATGAAACTGACTGTCACCATACAGTATTGGTTTCTGTGTGCCTACTGTTTATGATCTTCAGATTGCAGAAGGCATGAAACTGACAGTCACCATACAGTATTGGTTTCTGTGTGCCTGCTGTTTATGATCTTCAGATTGCAGAAGGCATGAAACTGACAGTCACCATACAGTATTGGTTTCTGTGTGCCTGCTGTTTATGATCTTCAGATTGCAGAAGGCATGAAACTGACAGTCACCATACAGTATTGGTTTTTGTATGCCTATTGTTTGTATCTACATTTGCTCTATCTCTGACATTGTTCATTCTTCCATCAAAGAATAAATTTCCTTTAAATCAAAGAAAAAGAAATGACTTGCAACTTAGACTTATCAATATTTTATGAAACCTAAAATATTTAATCTATTTTTTATACTAAAACAAGAAAGGGATACCATTGAACCATCTGCTAAAATTTTGAGGAAAATGTGTAAAGAATAAAATGATAGTAGTTTACAATAGCAGTGCTTGGATAACATCTGTCAGTCTCTTGACCAGTCTAAGCATATTAATGGTTATTCAGTAGAAAAATGCATTTAGATATACAATGTCTGCTGACCAGTCATTGAAGCTTGCTCTGCCATCATCCTCATCCCTCAGTGCATTTGCCCCACAAATATACACTTAAACCACTAAACCTGTGGTTCCTGCTTCAATAGCCATTGAAAGACAGTTGAATGTAGATATAGCAGTCCTTTCCGTCACCTAGTTATTGTTAAAGATAGTCTTTTTCTTTACCATTTTCTGCTTCTCTCGTTTCAATTTTGTGTGTGTGTGTGTGTGTGTGTGTGTGCCTCTCTTTCTCTCTTATTATTCTAATCTGTTCTTTTATATCTCCTCCTCTTATTTGGGTGGTGAATAGCTTAAGTGGTTATCAACTTCCTTGTCTGGGAACTTTTGCAGGAATTTCATGGTGCCTTAATATTGCCAAGATGTTTTTGTAGAGCAGCATTTAAAAAAACTTTTTAGAAGAAGCTCCATCAATCATTATTGATATTAAGTTTAGTGTTTTCTTTCACCGTTTAATTTTGGTTGCAACTTACTCAGTTTGTCATTTTTATAACAGCAAGGAACAATAAAAGAAAAAGCGATTAAAAACTGAAAAATAAAATACTTGTTAGTAATAATAACAATTCTGCTAAGAATCCTGGAGGCTTGAGGAGACTTGCTGTTATGCAGACTTGAGTGAAAGACCATCAGCTAATGCTAGTGTGAAAAACTTGCAAGGAATAACAATAACCCCTATATGAGTAATACACACAAAGAATTAGAAATGCTGACACAGATAGAGTAAAGACTAATTAATGGCTGAAAATACTGGATTGAAAGCAGAGACAGAGGGGTTAATAACAGCAGTACAGGACCAGATCTTGCCAATTAGAAACTGTCAGGCAAACATAATTTAAAAAAAATGTATCAAACCTAATGTGTGACTTGTGTAATAAGAAAATGAATCAGTTGACTACCTAGTGTCCCATTGCCCAACCCTAAAACCAAAGGAATATAAAGAAAGGCATGATTAATTAGACATTACATTCATTGGAAAGTATATAAACACTATGAAATATTGGATTGTGAAAGATGGAATTAACACCAACCAGAATCAATCACAAAAGCAGAAAGAGCAACTATTTATAGAAAAATAAAGAATAGATCAGATATTGAGATTAAGATTCATATATAATAGAAAAACATGCTTTATAATTGATATGTCAGTGCTATCAGATAATAACATATCAGTCAAAGAATATGATGAAATAAGTGAATAGAAAGACCTAAAATAGAAATGGAAAAAATGTGGCTCCTTAAAACTACCCCAGTGCCAATAATAATGGGAGCAATAGGTATGATCAAGAAAGGGACAGATAAACACATTAACAAGATTAGTGACAGTCCCAGCCTAATATACCAAAAATTCTACTTTGCAGAACTGCTCATCTCCTTAGAATATTATCAATGTGATGGAAAAATCTCACCCAAAAAAGCAGCAAAAAGCATAGATACACAGAATGTATATAATCATTATCCCCTCAGGCTAGGTCTTGGCTAAAGACCCAGTAAAGATTTGTTCAAAACCAAAAGTAAAACAGAAAATTGAATTGAATAATAATATTAATGATATTGATTTCTCATAGTTAATGAGAAAAATAAGATCCTGATTGTCTAGTGGATTTTATTGTTCCAGCAGACCGTTGAGGGAAAATGAAAGAAAATAAAAAGATAGACGAATACTTGGAGCTTATGAGAGAGCTGAAAAAAGTATAGAACATGAATGAAAGTAACTGTGATAATAATTATAGTGAGTATGCTTAGAACGGTTCCCAAAGATTCGGAAATGACACTGAAGGAATTGGAAATCAGAGGAAGAATTAAAAAAGCTCTCAAAGAATGTAATCAAAAAGCTCTCAAGGAATGTAATTAAAAAATGTTTTCAAGAAATGTAATAAAAAAAGCTCTCAAGAAATGTAATCAAAAAAAGCTTTCAAGGAATGTAATCAAAAAGCTCTCAAGAAATGTAATCAAAAAAAGCTTTCAAGGAATGTAATCAAAAAAGCTTTCAAGGAATGTAATAAAAAAAAGCTCTCAAAAAATGTAATCAAAAAGCTCTCAAGGAATGTAATCAAAAAATCTCTCAAGAAATGTAATTAAAAAAAGGTTCTCAAGAAATGTAATTGAAAAAAAGCTCTCAAGAAATGTAATGAAATAAAAGCTCTCAAGAAATGTAATCAAAAAAGCTCTCAAGAAATGTAATAAAAAAATGCTTTCAAGGAATGTAATGAAAAAAAGCTCTCAAGAAATGTAATCATAAAAAGCTCTGAAGGAATGTAATCAAAAAAAGCTCTGAAGGAATGTAATCAAAAAAGCTCTGAAGGAATGTAATCAAAAAAAGCTCTGAAGGAATGTAATGAAAAAAAGCTCCCAAGAAATGTAATGAAAAAAAGCTCTCAAGAAATGTAATGAAAAAAAAGCTCTCAAGGAATGTAATGAAAAAAGCTCCCAAGTAATTTAATCAAAAAAAGCTCCCAAGTAATGTAATCAAAAAAAGCTCCCAAGTAATGTAATCAAAAAAAGCTCCCAAGTAATTTAATCAAAAAAAGCTCCCAAGTAATTTAATCAAAAAAAGCTCCCAAGTAATGTAATCAAAAAAAGCTCTCAAGAAATGTAATCAAAAAACCTCCCAAGGAATGTAATGAGAAAAAGCTCCCAAGGAATGTAATAAAAAAAAGCTTTCAAGGGATGTAATGAAAAAAGCTCCCAAGTAATGTAATCAAAAAAAGCTCCCAAGTAATGTCATAAAAAAAAACTCTCAAGGAATGTAATAATAATGACTGAGATTACTTATATGACATTGCAGTTAATGAAAAATACAAGCACCTTAAAAAGTAATTTTGTCATTTTCCGTGAAATTTTCCTGTGGTCTTTTGAAGCAATTTCTTTTTATTTTAGATTTAAAAGAAAAAATAAATAAATAAAATTACTTAATGAATTTGGTGTATTTACTCAAAAAGAAGTAAAATATCTCCAAAAAATTAAATGAACTTGTATTTAAAATTTTTGGATTTAAAAACATTTTTTTTTGGTATCCACTGCTCCGAAATATAAAAGTCTCCTTTTCATATGCTTTTTAAAAATTTCTCTTATAGTCAAGTACTCCTCATTTCATTGGAATTTTGTTTACACTTTTAAGTACCGGGGGTTCTGCTCCATTTTTGTGTTAGTTTATTTTCCTTTGGGATAAGTATTTCTTGCTTCTCCTTTTACTGGTTGTATTTATACTAAGATTAATGATATATATAACAGAATAAATGTAGATTAAATTTTTTTTTGGCATAATGGTTAGTGTGTTTGCCAATGTCCCGGGAGACCTGGGTTCAATCCCAGGTCGAGTCATACCAAAGACTCAAAAAATCATACTTGATGCCTCCTTGCTTAACACTCAGCAATATAAGGTATGGATCAAGGGTAAAGTGGAGCAATCCAGGGAAAGGAGTAGCGCCTTTCCCTACACCTTGGTGTAGTAACTATTGAAAAGGGAGCCTTTGGGTCACCCTCAACTATTATCGCCAACCATATCTTACTATACAGGTAAAATATGGTATATGTTGATAAGATAATTTTTTTTTGGGGGGGAGTCCACATGACATAATGGCTAAAATGCTGGATTGTGGCCTCAAAGTAAATGATTCCAAACTCCAGTTGCACTTTTATGTTCACTTTTGAACTATTACTCTTGGGGAAAGTATTAAATCCCCTTGTACCCCCAGTTATCGCGGCTATTCTTTTTCAAGGACGGTGTTGGCATTAGATAATCCACAAAGATTGATATGCCATTAAACAAAGAAACTAGAGATACATTGACAAATGTAATGCACTTTTGTTAGATTTCTGTCTGCATAGAAGCATTTTTTAATATTCATATAGGAATTCATTTATGCTATACGTATATTTATATACATAAGTACTTGGAAAAAGGTCCGTAGCCTAATGATGGAAAAAAAACAAAAAAAACAATTTTAACAAAACATTTAATTTCCAACATACATATTTACCCAACCCCTCCGTTCGGGCAAGATATGACACAAGTTCAATTTTTAAGCAGAGTTTAACAGATTTGAATTCAGAGTTTTCCTTCTCCTAGACTAGTTGCCTCACCAAGGCTGAAGAACCTAGTCTGCCCAACTATTTACCTATAGCTGGAGGGAGAATAATTGGATTTGTACCTTTCCCAAGGGTATTAGTGCTATGTGAAATGCAGTCAGTCTAGTCTAGGATTTGAACTCGTGTCGCTGTGTCCATTTCCTGCGATGATAACCATTACACCATGGGCACCTCCAACATAATCTCCTTTATGTTTATATATTTAATTTGATGTTTAGATGAAACATTATTCGTTGAAAATTTCAGATATAAATTCAGCTAATAACTGTCAGATTTTGGATTTATTGATTCACACTGAAATACACGGCGATCACAAAAACCAACACCACATTTTCACTGGCAATTTCCTTCTTTTTATGATCTTCACCTTACAGAAGGCATGAAACTGATAGTTACTATGTTGTATTGATTTCTGTGTCTATACTTTTTATATCTATATATTCTCTATCACTGATAGCATGCACTTTTCCTCGATAAATAATGCAAACCACAATACTTAGAACTCTAAGTCTCTGATAACTATAAGCCTTTCACCTTGGCTTTCCTGGCATGAAAAATAACTGAAAATGTAGTAAAAGTAAAGTTGGCGATTATAGTCGAGGGTAACCTGAAGGCTCCCTTTTTAATAGTTACTACACCAAGATGTAGGGGAAGGTGCTACTCCTTTCCTTGGATTGCTCCACTTTACCCTTGATCTTTACCTTATAATACTGAGTGCTGAGTCAGGTGGCATCAAGTACCATTTTTTGAGTCTTTGGTATGACGACGTGGGATTGAACCCAGGTCTCCTGGACCATTAGTGAACACTCTATTCATTAGGCCAATGTTACAATATTCTATCAACAATTTAAAATATATTTTTAAAAATGATAAATTATACATGGAATATAAAATTGCAACATTTTATTGGTAATAGTGATATAGAGTTGAGGAATTCAAAGCCCAAATTCTGACCATTTGCAATAACTATATGTCTGCATCTATATACACATGTATAATGTGTGCATGGATGCTTTTATATATGCATGTACATATATTATGTTTCATCATCATCATCATCATCATCATGTCGTGCTGGTAGCATGGATATCCCTGACCCTCTCTCGCCACTTTTCCCTATCGTTCATCGCCCCAGGCAGGTCTTCAGGACAACATCCTGTATCCTCACATAGTTGCTGAATGTATGTTCATGCTGGTCATCCTGCTTTTGCACGGCCATGTGTGGGGGTCCATAAGAGTACATCATTTATGAGTTCGTCCTTGCTTCTCCAGCAGTGTCCTGCATGTCTGGTTCGCCTAACTTGAATAGTTTTCGTGATAGGAGGCAGGTGGCCATAACAGGGTGTGATGGGTAAATTGTTGTTCAAATCATGCAAAAATGGAAATAACACTGACATTTCACTTTATCCAATATATTTACCAAAACTGTGTAAAAATATCTTTAAATACTCTAGATTAAATTTGTTGAAAGAAATTGCCATTGGTTTCAAGATGACTTTGGAATCTCCTGCAAGCCTTTCTGATAGTCGCCTTGTTTAAATTGCTAAATGTTATTATTATCCTTACCTTCAATTTGTCTTTGATGTTGCACATCAAAGTTTTTGTCTCTCACTCAACTGCACTCCACACATAATAATCAAGAGGATTGCAATCTGGGGAAGTTAGGCGACCAGTTGTTAGAGATGATATGGTTACAGAAATTTTCTAATGACCAAATCTGGGTTCTGCTTGTATGGGATGATGTAGGCTCTTTCAGCAGTTACTCTCTCAATCCAGGGCAGCACTACCTCCTTTAATATATAATATATAATTGTCTATATTTCTAAGATGAAGTATTATGTACACTATTTACTTTTTTCAGACTATTGTCCTTATCTTTGTCGCCATGTTTATCACAACATTTCAGCTGTTGTATGCTCCGGCTTTCTTCAGGTGGTTGGAATGTCAAACTTAACCCTTTATTATTTCGCTTACCGGTGTAGACTGTTCTAGTTCCATGAGCCATGTTTAATGGATATTAGTTATCTCCTGTTAATTTTCCCCTCTGAAACTTCACCGGGTATTGAACTCACACTCTTTATCCTCTGTGCCATGTGTCCTTGATTACATCTGTGTATGAATTTCTGGGTATTATAAACCTAATGTATTCAGCAACCATTTTTAACTGGGCCAATATTGCAATTTTTTTTTTTTTTTTTTTTTTTTTTTTTTTTACTAGAGCTCATATTGCAACTTTGTTGCTATTATTGCTTTTCTCTGTGAAACGTTGTGATAAACATGGCGACAAAGATGAGGACAATTGTCTGAAAAATATAGATAATGTACTCTGTGTTGAAATAGAGGCTATTTGGGAAGATAAATGGAGGCATATCATCATCATAGCTAGTGACCACCCCAAACACAATGGTGTGGACTGGGTACCATCAATATCTGTATGAATCTGTTCTCAGACTGACACTTATTAAACACTGAACTTTTTGTATTGGAAATTCCTGTTTGAATGCCAAGCAATACACCATGTTTTTTTTTTCTAATTTCTAGAAGAATTAACTGCATTATGGTGCTGCTTTCCTCACAGATAGTGCTCATCTGACTCTAGTTTGCTGCACAGTAGACAAAACCTGAAACAAATGAAGTGCATATATGAAATTAATAATCTAAAATGGCGAAAATTTACCCATAAAAACCTGTATCTATTTAAATAATAGATATGCATTCATGTATGTGGATTTTCTTATTTATTATTCACAATTTCAATTATATTGCTGATTTAAAAAAAAATATTCTTTGTATTTTTAAGATATCTTTATTATTATACACAGCAACATTTTTAAGACTATCTCTAAAATGAAATATTTTTCTTGTAATAAAATCATTCCATTATTTGAAGGAGCACTAACAAATAATATAGACTGCTTTCTTACATTGTTATAAAACAACCTTGGTTTATTGTCTGTTTCCATCCCTCTATAATCCTTTCTTAGTTTTTGTTTTAGTGTTTATCATTGTGAGGCTTGTGCCACTACCCCATTCAGTCTGGTCAGTTCGTGAGGTGTAGGACATTTCTAATGGTGGGTGAGGTTTAGGACATTTCTAATGGTGGGTGAGGTTTAGGTCATTTCTAATGGTGGGTGAGGTTTAGGACATTTCTAATGGTGGGTGAGGTTTAGGTCATTTCTAATGGTGGGTGATGTGTAGGACATTTCTAATGGTGGGTGAGGTTTAGGACATTTCTAATGGTGGGTGAGGTTTAGGACATTTCTAATGGTGGGTGAGGTTTAGGTCATTTCTAATGGTGGGTGAGGTTTAGGTCATTTCTAATGGTGGGTGAGGTTTAGGACATTTCTAATGGTGGGTGAGGTTTAGGACATTTCTAATGGTGGGTGAGGTTTAGGTCATTTCTAATGGTGGGTGAGGTTTAGGACATTTCTAATGGTGGGTGAGGTTTAGGTCATTTCTAATGGTTGGTGAGGTTTAGGTCATTTCTAATGGTGGGTGAGGTTTAGGTCATTTCTAATGGTGGGTGAGATTTAGGACATTTCTAATGGTGGGTGAGGTTTAGGTCATTTCTAATGGTGGATGAGGTTTAGGTCATTTCTAATGGTGGGTGATGTGTAGGACATTTCTAATGGTGGGTGAGGTTTAGGACATTTCTAATGGTGGGTGAGGTTTAGGTCATTTCTAATGGTGGGTGAGGTTTAGGTCATTTCTAATGGTGGGTGATGTGTAGGACATTTCTAATGGTGGGTGAGGTTTAGGTCATTTCTAATGGTGGGTTGAGGTTTAGGACATTTCTAATGGTGGGTGAGGTTTAGGTCATTTCTAATGGTGGGTGAGGTTTAGGTCATTTCTAATGGTGGGTGAGGTTTAGGTCATTTCTAATGGTGGGTGAGGTTTAGGTCATTTCTAATGGTGGGTGAGGTTTAGGACATTTCTAATGGTGGGTGAGGTTTAGGACATTTCTAATGGTAGGTGAGGTTTAGGTCATTTCTAATGGTGGGTGAGGTGTCGGACATTTCTAATGGTGGGTGAGGTTTAGGTCATTTCTAATGATGGGTGAGGGTTAGGTTGATTTGTAGTTGTTGTCCTTCATTGGTTCATTTCTTTTCACTCCTTTCATTGCTCAGCTTTTCAGTGGCCTTAGGTGATGAGAAAAGGACAGTTTTTTCCTGCTTTAATATAATAATAATTTCATAAATTAGTATTATATTGAATAATTTGAGGTTATTTCGTCAGTAGCATTTTTCATTCCTACACTCTCTCTCTCTCTTTTTTTTTTATGAATTCGTTTCTCTCCATTCTCACTTATCACCCCCTTTTTTCTTCTGTTTTTCACTTGTTTTCTGTGTTTCTGTTTTTCTCTTCTCTTTCTCTCATTGTTTTGATTGATTGATTGATTTTAATGGCATGTCAACTCGTTCTGGGTTAGATTAATAACAAAGATGTTAAGGAATTTTTAGTTTAGAATAAAATAAACTTTTCATCCAAAAATTATTTGGGGTGTACTTATTTCTGGGCGATTGGGTAATACCTAATAATATCTGTTTTGATTGTATAATGTTCCACTAGAAATAATGAAATCCTTGTATCTTTGGTTTGCAAGAAAATTAACATTTTATCGGAAAAAATTTTAAGAGTGTGCTTATATATTTAAAAAAAAAACGAGGAACTAGTCCTAACCCTTGTTTATTGTTTGTTTGTCTCTGCCTCCTACCAGATAGGACTTGACACAAGGTCAATGACCCAAAGGTCGATTATAGTGGGGGTTGAGGGAGGGGGAAGTCGGGTTCAAACCAAGTAACTTGTAAAATTTCAGGGAAAATTTTTTTTCCCAGGATTTTAGTTTTATAGATTGAAAACATTGATAGGAAGAATACATGCTTGCTTGCTAAATATCTGGCTATTTATCCTATTAGAAGTATTTTTTCTTGTATGTATATATATATATATATATATATATATATATATACACACACACATATATATATATATGATATATGCACACACGTATATATGGTAGATAGAGAGAAGTGGGATGAGAGAGAGCATGAAGATTGTCATCAGTTTCTTTTACATAAAAAACAAAATTCATCATTTACTTTATATGCGTCAATTAGATTAACAACAAAGATGTTAGTTATACAACCAACACTCCCAGATTCTGTTGCTTGGTGAAATGGTTTTGCTGAAATGGTAACCGTGTGAACAAGTCAATCTGTGTAGAATTCAGTTTAAATTAATCTATTTTTTAGAATCCAACAATTTACATCAGTTCCCTTTAAGTTGGATCAGTTTCTCATCAAACTGTTAAGTGCCTATTTTTCCCAGTGACAGGCTTGGTGTCATAAGTAGGATAATACCTTTGTAGATATGTTGTAACTAACTATACACACACACTTGAATATATATTGGCTATATTTAGACAGCAGGCTTTCTCTTAAGCATGTTTTATTAAAAACAACGGACAAGGATCTTTTTAATAGTTTTTAATGATTTTTTTTTGTTTTACAAGATTTCTTAAGTATAGTTTAGTCTTTAAAAATTGTCTGAAATTTTCTCCCCTGCTGAGGGTATATTCAAGATGTTGTTTTTTGTGTAAGATCCTGGGAAACTTTTGTTTTTAGTATCTGAGGTGCTTCCTATCCATAATGTAGGGAGATTTTGATATATAAGGATAGTGTAGACATTCTAGCTTCTGTGATCATCAGACATATATTATTTGTTTGTCTTTGCCTCCCACTAAATAGGACTTAACACTAGGTCAATGGCCCAAAGGTTGATTATAGTAGGGGTTGAGGGAGAGGTAGTCGGGCTTGAGCCAAGATTTGAACCCTGCTTGACTATGCTGGTCATCATCGCCCACCTTAAGGTGGCCCAAGCAAAGGCGGAAGCTTTTCGGCCTCGAATATGTTCTTGACTTTGAACACTACACCAGGCCGAAGCCAACAGATACTCCGTCACCGATATTGAGCAGTCTTTATTTATAAATATAGAAAAATATATTAGTGGGTAGAGTGTTCTCCAATGGTCTGAGAGACCTGGGTTCAATCTCAGGTTGTGTCATACCAAAGACTTTAAAAATGGTACTTGATACTTCCTTGCTAAAAACTCAGCAATATAAGGTACGTATCATGGGTAAAGTGGAGCAATCCAATGAAAGGAGTAGCGCCCTCCTCTACACTTTGGTGTAGTAGCTATTGAGAAGGAAGCCTTCCGGTCACCCTTGCTTTTACTTATATTGTTAATATTTACACACACACACACACACGGTGCAATGAGTAAATTGTCATATCGGTTATGCAAAAATGAAAACAGTTAACTTTGACATCTTTCTTTATTAGATATATTTACCAGAATTACATGAAAATATCTTGAAATACTATGGATTAAATTTATTCAAAGAAATAACCATTGGCTTCGACTATGTTCACCACACAACTCTGGAATCTTCTGCAAGCCTTTCTGAAGGTCTTATTTACATCATTAAATGCTACCATAATTCTTGCCTTCAGTTCATTGTTGGTGTTGCATGAAGTTTTGTGGGTTTCTTGCTCAACTTCACCACACACATAATAATCAAGAAGAGTGCAATCTGGGGAGTTGGCAGCCAGATGTTAGGGGTGATGTAGTCACAGGAATTTTCTGACTACCAAAACTGTGTTCTCCTACTTGTTATGCATGGTGCAGAGTTCTGTTGCCAGATATAGAATCTTCCAATAGCCACCTTCTTGATTCAGAGTAGCACTGCCTCTTCCAGATACTTGATGTAGGCCTCTATGCCAAGCCTCTGACCATGTGGGAAGAAATATGGAGGCATGATGCCATCACTATTACTAGTGACCACTCCAAATGCCATGATGTGCACTAGGTGTTTGCTTTTCATCACTGTTGGTACATTTTGTGGGTACTGAGCAAGCCAATGGTTGTTCTGTAAGTTCACCATCTGATCCTGACTTAAATTTTTCTCATCTGAGAAAGTCAAAGCATGTTCAGTTTTCATGTATTACCTGCCTGATAAGAAACTCAGATACTCTCTGTTTGACTAAACTGAATAGCTTGAAATAGAAATGTTTTTGACAATTAAACTATACTTAGATTTAAACTGCGTTCTTATGTTGAACTGAATTGTTTGAAATGGAATTGTTTTTTGACATTGAAACTGTACTTACACTAAACTGAATTGTTCAATATAGAACTTTTTTGACATTTAACTGTGTGTAAACAAAATCTGTACTAATGCTAAACTGAATTAGCTCTGCTTGACTAAACTGAATAGCTTGAAATAGAAATGTTTTTCACAATTAAACTGTACTTACATTTAAACTACGTACTTATGCTAAACTGAATTGTTTGAAATAGAACTATTTTCATAAAACTGGATTTGGCGTTATGCCATAAAACCCAAACAACCAACCAACCAACCATCAGATGCTCTCATATCCCTGATTGACTTGCTAGGACCATTATCAGTCATAGCCTGGATCTCACCAACAAATTCAAGAGTTCTTTTCATATCAGAGTGAGGCATCTGAGCTGCTATATCTTAGTAATTACTATTAGATTTTTTCCAACTGTTTTTGGATCCTCTGCACTGTCTTTAGTTTGACACCCAAACACTGTGAAATCTTTGTATTGGAGCTTCCGGTGTGAATGCCAAGTAGTATAGCATGGCATTTTCAAATTTTTGGAGGAGTAAATTGTATCATAGTGGTGCTTTCTGCATACACATTGCCTAACTGACTCTAGTTTGCTGCACTATAGACAAAACCTGAAACCAACTGTACATGTATGAAATTAAAAATCTAAAACAACTTACCCATCACATCTTCACTGTGTTTATTTGATATATATAACACATCACTTGATAAGTCCCAGGCCTAACTAATAAAAAAACAACTTTTAGGCAAAATTTGACTTTATTCATCAACATAGTCTCCTTCCAGGGTGATACACTAATTCCAACGCTTCTCTAACTATTTGATGCCTTTTTTGTAGAACAATTTGTCTTTGGCCTCAAAATATGCCTCAGTTGCCAATATCCCTTCTTCATTGGAGCCAAATCTCTATTCCCTAGAGTAATCTTTTTTAGTCTGCAAACAGCCAGTAGTCACTGGGGGCCAGATGTGGAGAATAAGGTGGGTGCAGAAGCAATTTGAAGTGTAAAACATGTAGTTTAGCCATTGTTGCAATCGACTTGTGACACGATGCATTGTCTTGGTAAAAGAGTACTTTTTTCTTCATTTTGTGACCATTTTTTGGCAATTTCTTCCTTCAGACACACCAGTAATGCTATATAATGTTTGCTTTTGATGATTTTTCCATTCTCAAGGTAATTGATGAACAAAATACCTTACACATCCCAAAATATGAAGGCAAAACTTTGCCTGCTGACATTTGCGTCTTTAATCACTTTGGACGGCTTTCACCTGCTGCTGTCCACTCAGTTGACAGCTGATTTGACTCCGGAGTGAAGTGGTGGATCCATGTTTCCTCCAATGTCACATATTTATGCAAAAACTCCTTTTTGTTGCATTGAAACAGTTGTAAGCTATGCTTTGAATTGTTGATGCGTTGTTGTTTTTGATTGGCTGTGGGCAAATGTGGCACCCACTTTCAACACTTTCAATATGGTGAATACACTGCTTTCTGATATTTTCAACTCCTCTGCTATCTTATGCAACTTCAATTTATGATCAGCCAAAATGAGTTAATGGAATTTTTTTTGTGTTTTCCGGGACAACTGTCTAATTTGGGTGACCTGAGTGTTCAGCATCATTTGTGTCTCTTATGACCACATTTAAAGTCAGCATACCACCTTTTGACCATTGTTTCTAACAAAGTAGAGTGAAATAACTCTTATCTAGCCATTGCTTTGCTTGAACTGTATTTTTTCTCATCAGAAAGTAATTCTTTATCAACACAAAAAATTAAGATTTTTCCATTGTTTTAAACATTTACAACAGCAGCTTGACTTAAATAACTGTAATTTATATATTAATGATCTGTTTGGGCTCACATTTTGACAGGTGCCATTTGAAGGTTAGCACTTTATAAAAATCATATGGATTTTTTATTAGTGGCACCATCTATATGTCAGGCCATGGACTTATTGAGTGTGTTTTTTATATATATATATATATATATAATAGAAAAGGATTTGGTATTTTGCTTTTTATTTATTGAATAATACAAATCTAAACACCAAAACCTTGTCTGTTATTTTCAACAAAATATTCATACAAGAGAATATAGATAAACATTTTATATATATATATATATATATATATATATATATATATATATATTACTCTATGCTTAAGCATCTGCTGCAACCTTTAGATTTCATTTTCACTGCTGTCAGTTTTGTATGCTTATAAAAGCAGGTCTGTAATTTAAGTCTAAAAGTCAAATTAAATGGACATAGTTTTTTTTTAAAGTTCTAAAAGACAATGATAAGTCATGTTATAAAGTGTACTATACTGCTCATACTATGTAACCCTATGCAACCTGCTGTTCTTGTTACTTGGGAAAGAGATGTGCGCTGTAACCATAGTTATATTACAAACGAAAAAAATAATGGATTTTAAACAAAGAAAAAATATCTTGATAATAAAAAGGATAGATGTCATGAAAACAAATATTTTGTTTGGTACCCTGAATATTTATTTCATCCATCTGTAATAATTCAAGCAATAAATATCCAAAACAATGATAGATCAATGAAATTTATTTTTTAAAGATTCTGTTTTTTGATGACAACGAATGAAAAACAATTGCCTTATTTATTGTAATCTCCGTCTTTCACTTTCTTTACAGGACAATATACCTGTTGTCTGTCTGTGTAAGGGTATATCCTCTAAATGAGGTATGGACCGGCGTTGGAAGAAAAACAAGTCGTCTGGAAATAATGGCGACTGGAACCGATCAAACAGTTTCATGAACAAACCTGAGGATGGCTGGTTGCACCATGATGATCAGTTATTTTCAGATGCTGGTGTTTGTTATGGTGTGCGGGTAAGTTTTTTTCTTTTCTTTGAAGGTTACTGAATAAAATGTAAAAAAAAGTAGATGGAACTGATTTTTCTAATGCTCTGTTTATTTTTTTTTTCTTCCTTCCTGGCAATTTTCATGTATTTTTTTCTTTCATTTTATTGGTGCCTTGTCTTTTTATTTTATTTTTATTTGTTTTTGTTTTCACATTCTTTTTCACCCTTTGCAATCATTTTCTCCATTTTTTTTCCTCTTCCTCTCTTTTCTCATTTTTTCTTTTCTTTCGTGTTGATCTTCTCTTCTCACTCTTCACTCTTCTTTTCTCTCTCCTTTAGCTCTTTCCCCCCTCTTTTTTTTTCTTTCATGTTAATCTTTATTTCTCTTCTTCTCCCTCTCTTTTCTTTCTTTTCTTCTCTCTCCTTTAGCTCTTTTTTCCCCCTTTTCTCTTTTTTCTTCCTCTCCCTCTCTTTTCTTTCTTTTCTTCTCTCTCCTTTAGCTCTTTTTCCCCCCTCTTCTCTTTTCTTTCATGTTAGTCTTTATATCACTTTTCTTCTTTTGTTTCTTATTCTTTTTCCATTTTTTCCTTCATTTTTCTCTTTTCTTTCATGTTGGTCTTTTCTTCTCTTATCACAATTTTCTTCTTTCCTTCTTTCATGTTGGTCTTTTACTCTCTTTTCTTACTTCTCTACTCTCCTTCCTCACTTCCTTTTTCTTTCAAGTTTCAACAGATCTGGACGGTTCATCTGGAAAAGGTTAATTCAAAGCTTCACTAATCAGTAGCTGAAATTTAATTTGAAATTAATTTGATTAGGTTTGGCTATAAACAAACATACTTGTTTGGCTGGCCTGATTTGGCCAGACCATCTGGTGAGAGTTAAGCACTTATCGATGTCATAGATTGGTGTAAAATTTTCATATTCTATTTATGGAGTTGATTTTATTCAAAAACGTCTATAATATTTCAGTTTGCAGCTCTGCAGCTTTTTGAGATCCAATAAAAAGAGATTAAAAAAAACTTCATGTGCCTAATATATAAATGCTGTAAAGTTAAAATACTAATTTCAATAGTATATTGATTTGATCTCTTAGTTTTAATTATTTGACTTGAATTTTTAACTGAAACAAAAAGGCTAAAGAAATTTCTTATCAAATTTTATCAAAGAAAAGAGTAAATTAAACACTTATTCATTTTCATAAATGCAAAGAATATAGAGAAAGACTATCATAAAACAGTCTGTACATTAGAGGTATTGATGTCAGTAATAAAATGCAGCAAATTAATTTCTACTAGTTGATGTACCTGTCTATGCTGGGTAAGATGTCAAAACTTGGATTACAGACACAGCAAACCAAATGTTAAAAATCATTTTTACTTATTTCATTTTTTAAAACTGTTTATTTTAAATCTTTTGATATTGGTTAAAATTCTACTCTGAATTGTTACTATTTAATTGATTGTTATTGGAAGTTCCTGTGGCATGGACAGCAAACTTAAAGTGAATGAGTTCAAACCCCAGTTGCAATCTTATATTCACTTTTGGACTAATTTTCCCTGGAAAGGTAGGAAACCCCTTATCACCCCAGCCAAAGGTTAGATAGTACCACTGCTGTTCTTTTACAAGGATGGCTTTGGCATTAAATAACCCATGAAGGTTGACATGCCATTAAACAAAGAAACCAAAACTGTATTAATTGTTAGGTAATTGTTACTATAAAAGTTAAATTCATATAATAAAAAAGAGATTTACCTGTTATATTTTTATATTATCAAGCTAATATTGTTTAGTGAACAATTTAATAGTTTTGTAAAGAAATATTTTTGATACTTATGAGATTTATTCATTTGAACAATTTTGTTTTTTGTCTAGATGATTAATTCTATCTAAGCAATAATAAGTAAAAGTAAATAAAGTTGGTGCCCTAAAGGCTCTCTTTTCAATAGCTACTACACTGAGGTGTAGAGGAGGGCGCTTACTCCTTTCCCTGGATTGCTCCAGTCTCCCGGAATTTGGCGAACACTCTACTCATTAGGCCATCGGCCCTAGAAGAACTTCTATAAGTCTAAGTAATAATGTTTAAGTGTAAATTATTAATTTAGTAAGACAAATAAAGTAAGTAAAGCAAAGTTGACGACCTCAGTGGAAGTTGACCCGAAGGCTCCTTTTTCAATAGCTACTACACCTAGGTGTAGGGGAGGGTGCTTCTCCATTACCAGGATTGCTCCACTTTACCCTTGATCCTCACCTTATAGTGCTGGGTGCTAAGCAAGGTGGCATCAAGTACCATTTTTTGAGTCTTTGGTATGACTCGACCTGGGATTGAACCCCGGTCTCCCGGACCATTGGTGAACACTCTACTCATGAGGCCAATTATTAGTCAATATTTTTCTTTTAAAATTTGAAAATCTAAATTCTGAATGATTAGTTAATATCTTGAAACTGCCTAATTTGTACAGATTATTGTTTGTTATAGACCTACTTTGTCTTTACGAAGAATACATTTCTTATTTTTTTTTTTTCTTGATTGAATGAATATGTATAGCAAATTTGGTAGGTGTTTATCAAACCGTTTGGTTGTCAATACAAAGGACAGACAAACAAACTTTTCCAAGTCACTAGTATAGATTTTATTGTTGCATTTTTTTTTTTTTTTCAAAGATGTTATACATATTGATCTGATCATACACAATTCTTTGATATTTTTAAAATGTAGTCTTGTGTAAATTTTGTTATTCTTTTCTTTTTTTTTCAGTATCTGGGATGTGTGGAAGTAAAAGAATCAATGAGAACATTGGATTTTGAAACAAGGACAAATTTAGCGAGGTATGTTGTTTACTGTCTTTGAGGAAAATAGGTTAAAAGAAAAATAAGACCCCCAAAAAAAACAAAAATGATTAAGTAGTTTTATTGACAGACTGTATATTTTATTTATTTGAGGATATTTTTTTCTGAAAAAACAGTTTTGTTTTTTAATCTACTATAAGTTAAGAAGTGAATTAGTTAAAAGCAATAGCATAGATGCTTTGTGACTTTAGTTGAAAACTGCCTTTTCAATTGAAAAGAAACAATAAAAAAAATTGATTTTAACCATGGTCTAAATATAACTCTTTCTCAAACACACACATGCACATACACTGTATCACAAAAGTGAGTACATCCCTCACATTTCTGCAGATATTTAAGTATATCTCTTCATGGGACAACACTGACAAAATGACACTTTGACACAATGAAAAGTACTCAATTTGGACATTTAGGGGTGTAGTTTCTTAGGGGTGTACCCACTTTTGTTGGCAGGGGTTTAGCTTTTAATGGCTATATCTTGAGTTATTTTGAGGGGAAAATAAATTAACTCTGTTTTATAAGCTGCATACAGACTACTTTTCATTGTGTCAAAGTGTCATTTTGTCTGTATTGTCCCATGAAGAGATATACTTAAATATCTGCAGAGATGTGAGGGGTGTACTCACTTTTGTGATACACTGTATATATATATATATATATATAATCTGAATTTTTGTTTGGGAGATGTACTATGAAGAAGGTAAATTTTGGCTAGTTAGTGCATTTGTTTTTTTGTTATTTCTGTCTGACTTTTCAATTTTCTGGTCTATCCTTGACTACCTGATTCATGACATTTTGGTCAAGTGAAACATTTTATGGTTTTTCTAAAGATGACAATATACAAACACATCTAAAGGTATTTTTACAGTGTTTTAACAACTGAGTAATGAGAAATTCTATTTGGGTAACATGGCTTCTGTTATAGTATTATTATTGATATTATAATTATGATAATAATAATTTGTTTACAATTTGCAGAAAAAGCCACAAGGTGGCTTTGAATAAACAGGGCAAACCTGTAAGTAGTTATTGCTGGGATGCAAGCTGGGAAGTGATTGATTCCAGTTGTGTCATCCTGGCAAGGGGGTCTAATTTTCAAAGAACCACAACTCCTGATGACCCCAGGAATATCACTGCTGGTGCATCTATAAAATGCATCTTTATATATGTTGTACTGTTGTCATTATTATTATTATTATCATCATCATCAATCTTTGGTCTAAATTGTCTTAATTTTAAGTTGCATAAGTATGTTTGTACGAACCAGACATGCAGGACACTGCTGGAGAAACAGGGATGAGCTCATAAGGGATGTTCTCCTATGACCAAGCAAAAGCAGGACGACTAGCTCGAACCTACATACAGCAGCTCTGTGAGGATACAGGATGTAGCCCTGAGGACCTGCCAGAAGCGATGAATGATAGGGAGGAGTGGCAAGAGAGGGTCAGGGATATCTGTGCTGGCGGCATGACAAGATGATGATATATATATATATATATATATACACCCAGCTCTGCTATGTGGGTAGGATGCAACACAAGGTCAATTTTCTAAACAGAGTTTAACAGGTTTGAATTTAGAGTTTTCCTTTTTCTTGACTGGTTGCCATACCAAGGTTAAAGAGCCTAGTCTGCCCTACTATTTACTCATAGCTGGAGGGAAAATAATTGGATTCATATCTTTCCTAAGGGTATTAGGATTTGAACTTAAGTCATTGTGTCCATTACACAATAAATGCCTCCACTTATAAGTATATTGAAATAATAATATTTTTATAAATTGATCATTTGTCATTTACATTTTTTTCTAATTTTGTAAATTTTTTACTTGTATATCTTATAATTTAAAAAAGAAATAACTGCAAATTCCATGGTTGCAGATACTACACTATGATCCTAGATAAAAATGTTGATCCATATGTAAATAAGCCTGTCAAAAATGATGGGAACTATGCTTACATATACATAAAACATATGGAAGAAATTGATTGAAGTGTAAATTTGTTTTCATGTTAAAGCCAAACTTGTAATGACTCCAAAGTATGGAAATGCTCAAAAATGTTTATATAATAAATGTATTTTGGTTAATTACGAGTAAATGTTATTATGTGCATGTGTTCATCTAGCCATGGGTTTATATTCAAAGGATGGGAAATTCAGTAGACAGGAAATAATAAGAAAGAGTAGATGAGAATATTTTGTGTTGCAGATGTCAATTTAGCTTGACTTGAAAGAAAAGAAAATCTGTGTACAAGTATTTGACAGAGGTATCTGCTAAAAACTATAAAGACAAATTCAGAATTATTTTTTTTTTCTTTTTGGGTGTGTGGTGTTATTCAATGTGGTGAAATTGGTTAGTGTATATATGGATTGTGGGGTTATACAGATTGTGGATTTCATTGATACCAAAACAGCTGGTAAACATTCTTTATTGCAGTCTCCATCTGTTTTTTACAGACATCATGTTGTCTTTAACAGTTTAAAAGGACCTGAGACATTTATTAACATCTCTTTTAAAACCTTTAGTCAGAAAAACAGTGTTTCCCAAACATTTTCCTTCTGACCTTCTATATGGAAATTTAGTAAAAATACAAGGGTGTATATAAGTATTTTCATACTGAAAGTGATCTAAACATATGCATAGGTAAAGCATGGACTGCTATTGGTTATCAACTACATGGAAATCTAATTTCTGTGATAAAATAACACATCACTCAATAAGTCCTGGGCCTAACTAGTAAAACAACAACTTTTTGGCAAAATTTAACTTTATTCATCAACATAGGGGGATACACTGATTCCAATGCTTCTCTAACAATTTGATGCCTTTTTTGTAGAATGATTTGTCTTTGGCCTCAAAATATATCACTTCTTCATTAGAGCCAAATTTCTATCACTTGGAGCATTCTTTTGAGGTCTGTAAACAGCCAGTAGTCACTGGGGGCCAGATGGGGAGAATATGGTAGGTGCAGAAGCAATTTGAAGTGTAATTCATGTAGTTTTGCCATTGTTGCAATCAACTCGTGACATGATGCATTGTCTTAGTGAAAGAGTATTTTTTTTCTTCATTTGTGGCTGTTTTTTTAGTGATTTCATCCTTCCAACACACCAATAAGGCTATATAATGTTTGCTATTGACGGTTCTTCTTTTCTCAAGGTAACATTTACCCAACCCCTCCGCTCGGGCAGGATATGACACAAAGTCAATTTTAAAGCGGAGTTTAACAGGTTTTAATTCAGAGTTTTCCTTCTCCTAGACTAGTTGCCTAACCAAGGCTGAAGAACCTAGTCTGTCCTACTATTTACCCATAGTTGGAGGGAGAATAATTGGATTCATACCTTCCCCAAGGGTATTAGTGCTATGTGAAATGCAATCAGTCACGTCCAGGATTTGAACTCGTGTCGCTGTGTCCATTTCCTACGACGACCACGACTACACCACGGGCACCTTTCTCAAGGTAATCAATGAACAAAATACCTTGTGCATCCCAAAATATCAAGGCCAAAACCTTGCCTGGTGATATTTGCATCTTTGGTCACTTCAAATGTTGATATGACATAAAACCCAAACAAACCAAACAAAACCAAAGTATTTTCATTTTTTTTTAATCAAATGCATGTTTTTTTTGGGTTTTTTTTTTTTGTATAATGGTTATCATCATAGAACGAGAAATCTGCTACCTGAGTTCAAGTCCTGAATAAAGCTGTTTGCATTTCACATACTACTAATATCATTTTCTCTCCAGCTGGACACCATACATTGTGTAATGGTTAGCAAGCTAGATTAGAAGATCATTATTTAGTGAATTTGATTCTTACTGAGCCCCTTCCTCCGTAGTTCTGGCTTTGTGCCACAACTAAACTAAGCTTAGTAAATAACTATTCTCTGTCCAGGCATAGGTAAATAGTTGGGCAGAGTGTGTTCTTTAACCTTGATATGGCAACTGCTCAAGAAGAAGGAAAACTTTGAATTCACAGCAGTTGTAGACCTGGAGAAGGATGGGCTCTATCAGGCTATTCCTGCCCAAGACACACTTGTTATGGATCCAGTGAGTGGATGCTCTAGATGAGGTATCTTTCGTTGAATCTAGCTCGTCTGAAGCTTTTTGAGAGTTCATCATGATCAGATTTTCTTCTACTTTACTCACCAAATCTTCATAATCAACAACCGATGGACATTGAATTTTAAGATTTATTTCAAGGAACATGTCATTGCTCTTAAAAAGACTTAAACTAGTTTTGAACTGTTTTGAACTGTATTTTCAAATTTTCATAATCAACAACTGATGGTCATTAAATTTTAAGATTTATTTCAAGGAACATGTCATTGCTCTTAAAAAGACTTAAACTAGTTTTGAACTGTATTTTCAAATTTTCATAATCAACAACTGATGGACATTGAATTTTAAGATTTATTTCAAGGAACATGTCATTGCTCTTAAAAAGACTTAAACTAGTTTTGAACTGTATTTTCAAATTTTCATAATCAACAACTGATGGACATTGAATTTTAAGATTTATTTCAAGGAACATGTCATTGCTCTTAAAAAGACTTAAACTAGTTTTGAACTGTATTTTCAGATATTATCTAATTTCCTTCAACTTTCTAAATTCTACAAGTGACTTTGAGCTCAATTCAACAAAATGCTTAAAAACTACCATAATATCAATTACACCATTCTAACATCTGGTTTAGTTTTGGTTTCTTTGTTTAATAGCATATAAACCTTTGTAGATTATTTCATGCTAAAAACATCCTTGTAGAAGCACAGTAGTGTTACTATTTAAATTATAGCAAGGAGAATAAAGGGTTTCATACCTTTCCCAAGGGTATTAGTCTGAAAGTGAATATAATAGTGTGACTGGAGTTTCAACTTGGTTACTATAATTCTGCAGTCCAGCATGTTAGTAGCTATGCAAGGGGACTCCCCTCCTATAACATCTGGAACAAAATGTACTGGAGCAGAGCTTTGCTTCTCTGCCTTCTGATTGAGATTAGAGCATAGTATCTGTTTGATTTTTGACCAGGATACTGCACTGGCTTCTTGTTTTTGTACAGGACACAGCAAAGAAAAAAAAAAGAAAGCTAGTCTGGTCCCAGGTATTCCAACATTGTAGCCGCAATCCCCTCATTAAACAAAAATGGGAAGGATGGAGTAGTTGAATGTCTGTGTGAGAATGGTTATGAATTCTATTGTTAGAATTGCTTATGTATATATATATACATTATAACCTGAATAAAAACAAAAAAAAACCCTTGTATATTGTAGCTGCAGATATGTTAAGTACAAGAAAAAGTACACCTAAATTGTATTGATAATGATATATGGTATATATTATTGATAATATAGTTTGGTTTGGTTTTATGGCACATCGACTATTGTAGGTTATTTAATGCCAAATCCATTTCTATACATATAAAGTTCTATTTCAAACAATTCTTTTAGCATAAGTACACTGTTTAGTTCTATTTGACCTATAGATAGGACCCTATCAGGTGCTACTACTCTAGGCTAGAGTGGACCTGGGAGTGATAGCAGTGAAAAGGTACTCTACATTCCCCAAAGCTCCAGCATTACTGGAGTCTCATCATCAGATTGTTTTGTGTCATATCCAGGACACTAGTGGAGGGTGGGTCTTACTCCTCTGTAGAGAAGCATTTGGTGTTATTTACAGCCCCAGCCGACTGGGCACTTGATAATATAGTGGAGTCTTGAGATGTCTATATTGGTTTGAAAAAACAGTTCTGTAAAAAATGAAGATATTTTTGATACATTCTACTATTATGGGAAGGATGGAGTAGTTGAATGCCTATGTGAGAATGTTTATAAAGACCAGGGCTATTGATCAGGGAGACCTGGGGTTCAATCCCAGGTCGTGTCATACCAAAGACTTTAAAAATGGTACTTTATACCTACTTGCTTAACACTCAGCAATATAAGGTATGTATCAAGGGTAAAGTGGAACAATCCAGAGAAAGGAGTAGCGCCCTCCCCTACACCTTGGTGTAGTAGCTATTAAAAAGGGAGTCTTCTGGTCGCCCTCAACGAAAGGGAGACAACTTTACTTTTACTTTTATAACCTGATTAAAAAACAAAAAAACCTTGTATATTGTAGCTGTAGATATATTAAATACAAGAAAAAGTACACCTAAATTGTATTGATAATGATATTGAATTATAAAGAGGTAGCAGTAAACACTTATTTTCAGTCACATGTGTTTTGGTAGCTGTATGTTAATTTTGTTAATTTTCTATTTTCATGTTCAGAGTTGGTGATATCATTTTGCTGCTTTATTTTGAAGGTTAATAAATATTTATCATGGCAGCAAAAGATCTGTTGTTAAAAAAAATGGTAATTTATCTTGATAATGTAAAACAGAGATCTAACCTTAAAACCT
The DNA here is from genome assembly GCA_963585895.1 of Sepioteuthis lessoniana. Taxonomy (NCBI): domain Eukaryota; kingdom Metazoa; phylum Mollusca; class Cephalopoda; order Myopsida; family Loliginidae; genus Sepioteuthis; species Sepioteuthis lessoniana. Next base: position 17,060 of record CAUZXS010003908.1, on the reverse strand, counting down.
ACTACTACTTCTAATAATAATAATAATACTAATAATATCACCACCAGATTTAGAGTTAATTATCCGGAAAAGAACTTGTTATCTAGGGAATTTTGACTTTCTGGTAGACCACAGAGTGGTGAAAATAAAAGAAAATGAACTCACACCAGGACTTTGCCAGAGAGCTAAAAATGTTTTAGAACATGAATGTGACAGTGAAACCAATCATAATTGGTCCTCTTGAAATAGTCTTTAAGAATATGGAAAAGAGATAAGGAAATTGGAGATTAGAGAAAGAGACCATCCAAACCACAGCAGTATTAAATTAAACTAGAATACTTAGAAGAGTCCTGGTAAAGAGACTGGGGAACTGGAGACGAGAGGAAGAATTGAGACTATCCAGATTTGCTTTCACTCTCTGAAAAACCACGAGTTAAAACTGGTGTGAAAAACTTGCATAGAGTGATAATAATAATAATGATACACTGAAACTGAAATTCTTCAGCACGAAACAAGACTAAGCATGACTGGGCAGGAAAGGTGATCTACTGGGAATTATGCAAAAGATCAAATTTTGACCATACTACCAAATGATATATGCACAAACTAGAATCTGTCCGAGACACATAAAATTCTCTGGGTTTTTCAGATACAAACGGATCACCTAATCCTGGTCAGACGACCATACCTAGCACTAATTAATAAACAAAGAGAACTTGTTGTCTAGTGAATTTTGTCATTTCAGTGGATCACAGAAAGAAAGTAAAAAAAGTGAAAAGATTAATAAATACTTGAACCTTGTCGGAGAACTAAAAAAAACTGTGGAACATATGGATGATGGTGATACCGATTGTAGTTGGTACATATGGAATGGTCCCTAAAGGATTTGAAAAGGGGATTGGATCAGTTAGAAATTGAATGAAGAATCATAATCATTCAGACTACAGCATTGTTGTGATCAGCCAGAATACTCAGGAGAGTCCTGAAGAGCTGAAGATACCTGCTGTCTCTCAGACTCCAGTAAAAGCCCACCAGCTAATGTTGGTGTGAAAAACTCACAAAATAAAAAGCGAATAGCTGTGAAAATGAAGGAAGGTGAAAAGTTTGACAAATAGCTGGAACTTGTTAAAGAACTCAAAAGTGGTAAAGCATGAAGGTGACTGTTAAATCAATAGTAGTTTGGCCCCCTGGAACAGTCCACCAGAACCTAGAAAAGTAACAGGGAACTGAAGATCAGAGGAAGAATTAAGACCATCCAGACCACAGCACTGTTAGAAGAATCATGAAGATCTAGGGTAATTTGCTGTCACACAGTCTTCAGCAAAAAAAAAATCACCTGTCAAAACTGTTGTGATAAACTCAAAGGGATTAAAATTATATATATATATATATATATATATATATATATATATATATATATATATATATATATATATATATATGTGTCCTCGTGGTGTAATGGTTAAAGCAATGGACTGCAAAATCATAGTAAGCGAGTTCGAACTCCAGTCGTGCTATTACATTCACTTTTGGACAAATACCCTTGGGAAAGGTATGAAGCCTGCCTATCCTCCCAGCTATGGGTTAAATAGTACCACTACTGTTCTTCTAGAAGAATGGCTTTGGCATTAAATAACCTACAAAGGTCGATATGCCATTAAGAAAGAAAGTAGTAGTAGTATATATATATATGACATTATATAAGACATCTAACAGAGAAGTACAAATGATGGCAAAATCAGCTTGGATACTTTGAGATCTGTAGATCTAAAAAGACTTGGTGTCACTTGGACTTTAGGGAAAAGCCACCAGTTAGAGCTGTGTGGAAAACTTGCAAGGAAAAAAATAAAAATAAAAATATGATAGTGTGGAATTGTGGAAAGATGGAATTTTTTTTACAGTACATTCATCAGAATGCCAACTTTATGATTACTATCTTTATCAGTAAATCTTCATTTTTCATTCATGTTTAAGTTCTAGAAATCAGATATTTAACAGTTGAAATGTTTATGATATAAACTTGATTTGAATGTATATAAGTTTAAATAAACTTTGCTGTTATCTTTCTCATTTGATCATCTCTTTGCATTACAAGAAAAGACAAATGTTAGAAATATATAAAATGGTTACCCTGGTAATCAACTTCAAATTCACTGTTCATCGTACTTCTGTATTCATTTTTTTTATTCTTTAGTTTCATTCTGCTTTGTTTTTCAGAGAAGCAATCAATCGGGTTACTGAAGCAGCTGGTCTGAAATGTGCTGATAAAAAAAAGAAAGTGAGTTTTGATTTTGATTTTTTTTTTTTGTTCCCCACCTGAAAATGCAGGTTTTATTCAGGAATTCTTTTCAGCCAGAAACCAATTTTAACATTTAAAAATTTTTTTAAGATGTAAAGGTTAATGAGTAGATTAAAAAAAAAAAAATCATGACTAGTTTGTAATTTTTCCCCCTGAAAACCGTTATTTTTATTTTTTCAGATAAAGCTTACGGCAGGTAATGACATGATCTGTGTTTCTGGATTGAATTCCACATTTTACTGTCATTGTTCAAAAGAAGTTATTTAAGATTTAGATTTGAAATCATTAAATTGCAAATAATACTGATGAGTGAAAGCTTTTAAGTGTATAAGGATTCTTTTTTAGGTTATATACATGCATAGACACACTCATACCTGTGGTACAATGAGTAAATTGACACCATTTAAGATTATTAATTTTGCACATGCATTTTGTTTTAGATTTTGTCTACTGTGCACCAAACTAGAGTCAGTTGGGCACTTTCTATGAGGAAAGCTGAACCATGAAGCAATTCACTCCTCTAGAAATTTGAAAACTGTATGCTGTACTGCAGGTCATTCATGTTAGAAGCTCCAATGCAAATATTTCAGAGTATTTGGGTGTCAATCTAAGAACAGTTCAAGGGACTTGAAAAGAGCTGGATGAGTCCAATGGTGATTATGAAGGTATGGCAGCTCAAAAGTCTTAATCTGATTGTTTTGATAAGAAAAGAACTCTTGAATTTGTTGATGAGATCCAGGCCATGATTCGCAATGATCCTAATGAGGGAATCAGATCCAAAGTCAAGTACATAAAAGTATCTGAGTTTCTTATCAGGCATGTAGTGCATGAAGACATTCAGGATCAATTTTTATCTCAGACTATGAAGGACAAGAGGAAAGACCATACTGCAAAGCTTTTCAACAAACTCAAGCATCCTCTTCAGCTGAACATGCCTTGGTTTTTCTCAGATGAAAACAAATTCTGTTTTGGTCAGATGATGAACTTATAGAATAACCATTGCCTGCTCTGTCCCCACAAGATGTACTTATAATGATGAAAAGCAAGCACGCAGCTCACATCACAGTGCTTGGGGAGGTCATTAGCGATGGTGATGTCATACCTCATTTCGTTTTCCCACATGACCTTAGGCTCAGCACAGAGGCTTGCATTAAGTGCCTGTTGGAAGTAGTGTTACCCTGGATTCTGTACAAGCAGAACCCAGACTTGGCTGTGAGAAAATTTCTGCAATTATATAAGCTCTAACAGTTGACCACCTAACTCCCCAGATGGTGAACCTCTTGATTATTATGTGTATAGTACGGTTAAAGGAGGGACCAACAAAACTATATGCAACACCAAGAATGAACTGAAGGCAAGGATAACAGCTGTATTTTGCAATATAAAGAAGGAGACTTCTGGAAAGGCTTGAAGGAGATTCTAATGTTTTCTGGAGGCCGTAGTTAAAGCCATTGGCAATTTCTTTGAATAGATTTAGTCTACAGCATTTCAAGATATTTCTATGTAATTTTGGTAAATATATCTGATAAAGTAATTTGTCATATTTTCATTTTTACAAAATTTGATGACAATTTACCCACCATGCCTTGTATAAAGATAAAAGAAATGGAAATAAAAAAAAAAGTGCCCAATGCTATAACGGCAGAGCAAGTATTAAACTTACAAAAAATATGGAAATTAAAGAAAGGCTTTTACTTTAAATTTCATGTGGTTTACGCAATGTTCAGATGAAACTGTTAGAAAAGTGGCTAATCAAGCATCTGTATAGCATGGGGTGGATTGTTCTAATTCCGTTAACCATGACTGGGTACAAATGTTAAGCTATTGCAAGTATTCATTGTTATTTACCAACAGTTGGGATTGAACCTGCAACATCCAGATGATTTCATTTAGAAGCATTTTTTAAACAAATGATTATATCTGTAGCACCATGTGTTCTGTTGGACAATTCAGAGGGAATTTTTGGGACCTGTAAACCTAATGTCTCCATTCACCTATGAGATACTACTCACTGCTATTATGTACAACTTTTTACCTTTGCTCATATTACAATTTTTTTATTATCATCAAGCCTTTTTGATTATTATTTCCCATATATTCATTCTTATACTTGGTCTGTTCAACAGGTTACTGTAGCCCAACATATGCGCTATTTCTTTAAGATGTCTAATTGTCCAATGTTCCGCCTTATGCACTAGTTTAAGTTCATCCCATAAGAGCGGATGGCTTCCCTTTTCTTTCCATATATGGTCAGCCATAACCAATTTTTCAATTTTACTGTAACATACTGCTTTTCAATGTTCATCTAACCTTGCTTTTAATGGGCGACATGTTTTGCCTTTGTATACTTCACCACAACTGTATGAGATGGCATACACACAATTCTTGGTCATGTTGTGTTCTGTTGGAGGTTTGATTCAGAAGAGATATTTTCAAAGAGTCGTACCATTCCTGAATATTGTCCTGATATCATATGGATTACAGTTCTTTTGAATCTTTTTGGCTCGGCCTTTGATATCAGGCCGACTGACTGTGGTGAGCTTTCAGGTATTGTTCTCTGTTGTTCAAATCAGATTTCTTAAACCCAATGTTATGCTCTCTGGGTAGTTGTTGCAATGGAGGTTGTCTCTTAAGTGCTTCTGGTTGGAATGAAAAGGGGCCTTGCTGATTTTTACCAAAAAGAAGGCAGAATTCTTGACATATGATGAAGACTTACCTGTTAGTTGAGTGACTCTCTCCAGAAGGAAGTGGCTCAATGGGTGACATGCTGGACCTCTGTTTCTAACTATGGGTCTTAATGGAATACCATCTTTATGAATCTAAATGACTTGTGTGTAGGGTGCTAACAGTTAGAAACATGGCTGTTCTTGGAGGTGCAATTTATACGACACCTGTCTCATCTTTGGTGAGATGAGATTTATAACATATACATATTTCAGCTGGCCAGATCTTGCATAAAAAGAAGAATGTCAGTGGCAGAGGGTGTTGCGACTTTACAGACTGCTAATTTGACAGACAGTCGGAGCAAATGAACAAATTGACACGGTGAGTGAAGAGAAAGACCTGATTCTGTGATCATCTATTGTGACAGTTTGGAAGGTGAATACCTGAATCCATTTCCTACAATCCTACAGAGGTTATTCAAACAGAGTGCTCCAGGCTTGAACAGAGGTCTGTCATCAAACTTTTCTTGATTGAGAAGTGCAAACCATGTGAAATTTGTAGAAGAATGTGTAATGTGTGTGGAGAAGCACTTTTTCCTCAAAAAATGTTTACAAATGAACTAAACATTGGTTTGTCACTACAAACTTGAGTCAAAAAGACAATCCATGGAATGGAAATGTACTGACTCTCCAGTAAAGAAAAAGTTCTGGGCTCAGTAATCAGTAAAGAAGGTCATGCTGTCAGTGTTCTGGGATATGAAAAGACCCATCATTATTAATTTCTTTGTAAAAGGTACAACTGTAAACATTGCTTTTATTGCCAACTCCTTAGGCAAAATTCACCTTATTTATTAAATGACCCCTGTACAAACCTAATGAAAATTTAGACATCATAAACATGAACCAACATTTGTTTTTGAAATGAAGTGTATTTATTAATTTAAACTATTGATATTCACAGTGCGACAAAAAAATACTACGAATCCTTGGAACATACCCAAATATGCGGTTTGCAGGTTCGAACATTACGCTGACAATTACAACAGAAGCTCTCAATCTTGTGATCATGGAAAATGGACAGGTTAGATTTTAAATATTTAAAAAAATTTAATTGCCTGATATATGATTTTAACAAAATAGTTTGTTCTGATATTATTGTTAGATTGTATTAGGAAAATTTAATTCTTATCAAATTTATTGAAAAAAAGAATTACTATATGTTAGCCAATTTGAATATGAAATGGTAATTAGTTGTCTAAATTTCTGAGATGAAGCTGGGTGATTTTTATCATTAAGGGTTTTTTGACTGTCATTATTTCCACAACGTTTCAGCTGATATGTCCTTCGGCCTTCTTCAGGTGTTTGTCGAACTCGGGAACCTTCATGGAACCTCAAACTAATGTCCTTTATTGAATCAACGGGGGTCGCCTGTTCTGCTAGTCATAACCGGGTACAAGTGTTAAGTATTCCTGTATTGTTACTCACCTACAGTCAGGATTGAACCTGCAACCTCCAGATGATTAGAAGCTTAGGGAACCAACACCTATATATGCCATGTGTCCTGCTAGACAATTCAGAGTGAATTTTTGGGACTTATAAACTTATTGTTCTTACTTGACAAGAATTACTACTATTATGTATGATTTTTTATCTGTGCTCATATTCAGATTTAAAAAAATTTTTTTTTATCTTGCCTTCTTAATTATCGGTTCCCATATTGTATTCAACTCTATACTTGGTCTACTCAGCAGGTCATTGTAGCCCAACATATGTGCTGATTCCTTAAGGCGTCTAATCCTCCAATGTTCAGCCCTATCAATTATTTCAACTTTATCCCATAAGGGCAGATGTTTTCCCTTTTCCTTCCCTTAATGATAAAAATGAAATGGTAATATGGTTATTGTTGAAAAAAAAAAAAATGGAAATTTTGAACCAAGTTCAAATTAGGAAAAAGCCAAAGTCCTTGGGAAAGGCATGAAGACTTTTTTCTTCTTCCAGGTATTGGGAAAAGAATAGGACTGACTCGGCTCTGTAAGCTTGGTAGGGCGACTGATTTAAGAGAAGGAAAAACTGAATTCAAAAACAAGGCAGTCAGATGTTGGATTCAACCTCACTATATATGCATTTATATGTATATTTATACATGTGTGTGTAATATATATATATATATATATATATATATAATAGCTCTATCCTAGATATTGAGCACTCTCCATATTATATTGCACTTGGTTCAACACATACCCACAAAGTGATTTAGTGACAATCAACACTCTTATAATATATATATATATATATATATATATATATATATAGTATTGGAGGTGCTTGTCGTGCAATGGATATCATTGATAGAAATGGATTCAGTGAAACTGGTTCAAACCCTGGCTGAGGCTGTTTGCATTTCACATTGTGCTAGTTCCCTTGGGAAAGGTATAAATCCAACTATTCTCTTTCCAACTATGGGTAAAATAGTAGGGTACTCTAGGCTCTTTAGCCTTGGTATAGCAACCAGTCTAGGAGAAGGAAAACTTTGCATTCAAACCTGTTAAAATCCGTTTTAAAATTGAACATGTGTCGCATCCAACTTATGCCAAGGGGTTGGTAAATACACATATATTGTGTATGTGTATGTATGTATATATATATGTGTGTGTGTGTATTTATATATATATTTCCCTATACTTCTGCATGAACAGGATGTGACACAAGGTAATTTTTTAAGTAGAGTTTAATAGGTTTGAATACAGAGTTCTACATGCATACGCACAAATAGAAATATAAGAATTACCTTATTGTATATTTAGAAATAAGCATTTGCTAAATTGATATTTTTATGCAAGAAATTTGCAGACAAAATGAAAATAATACTTGTAAGGTTTTATTAAAAAAGCAAAAGCATCTTTTATCTTGCTTTTCGGAAAAAAATGAAACAAATATTTAGATTTTTCATACGTAATGCTCTGTGAAGAGCTCTGACCAAAAACTGGAAAGCATTCTGTTATAATTTAAAAAATTCTCCTGATAAAGTTGTGTTATTTGTAATATAGTAACATATCTTATCAGTATTTGTATTTTGATATTGTATCATAAGTGTTGAATAATCAATTTTCCTTTTAATGTGTCAGGATTTGATATTCAAATATTTTTGTCTCTTTCAGACAATAGCCCACCATGACATGGCAGCAGTTTCCTTTGCTTCTGGCGGAGATGTAGTAAGAAATTTTAAAACTATTTCATTTCATATTATTAGGATTCAACTTTTGTATTTATTTTACCAGCATACAGCAGAAATGATAAAGTTTTTTGGGCAGGAATTTTAAAATGCTCTAAAGGAATAAAGGAATTTTTCATCCATTTTGCAATTTACAGTATTTGACAGTATATAAGATGCACAGGTGTATGAGACAAACCCTAATTTCAATTGGGCAAATTAAGAAAAAAAAAAACAAAGTACTAATATTAAACGTAATGAAATTAATATAATGAATATTATCAATGATAACACTTTTAATCTGCATTATAGCCTTTTAAATTATGATCAAAGATATATGAAAGTTACTCTAAAATCTAAGTTAATAGGAATTGCCAGGTAGCTAATTTAATCTGGCTATTGCAAATTTTAAACCTATATATGGCATATAAGATGCAGGAAAATTTTAAAAGATATTTTTAATAAAAAATAGGTGCAACTTATATGTCGTCAAATATGGTAATACATACTGTAACTACTCATGTATAACTCGCAACCCTAAATTTTGGCTATAAATTTCTACCCTGACCACCAAAAAAAGGGAATAAATATATATAATATGCACCGAGTTTTTCTAATTTGTATCACTGAAATTTCACTTTTGTTCAACTTTTGATCTGGTTCATATGGATAAAAAATGAAAATTCATACCATTTCTGAAACAAAACGTTTATGCAGTATTTAGAACAAACACACAGACATGTTCACACAAAAAGGCAACAAGATTATGACAAAAAATAAGTTTACACTCGGAGAAAAATAATTATAAACAAACACATGTTCCAGTGGCTATTTCTTTGTAGTGGTATAAAACAAAAGTGTTTATTTGACTTTAGTTTGTTTTGATCATAAGTATGATTTGCATTTAATCATATCATTCTGAATATGATGATGCATATAGCTGGATTAGAAGTTGATATTTAGTTCTTGAATATATATTAAACACCCCTAACTCTTAGGTTTAAAAATGTGAGGAAAAAAGTGCATTTTATGCACCAATAATTCCGTTACTTGGCTCAGGTAAATCTTTGGTCTTCTGCAGCTGGAAATAATTATTTGGTTCAGCTTCTCAGAGCAGTAACTTTCCCATTACTCTAAAAATAGGAGATTCTTGTTTGTTCTCTTACATGTCAAAGAGATGACTGAATTAAAGCTATTTTTGGCACCACTCATTCTTAATAAATATTACTTCATACCTTCATGTACTTAATGGTGTAAACCCTAATCTTTTAATTTCTCAAAGGAGTGCTTCCCTTTATTTATTTGCAATTATCATATAAAGTCTATAATTAGGTTGTGACTTAATATATTGTATATTCCGAAATAGGGATTTGCGTGACATTTGGACATGACAATAAAAATAATTGTTTTTTGTTAAAATACGAAAACAGCTTTAATCCTGTTTTTCAGAAAAAATGAAATATATTTTATGATTCATCATTGGTCAGTTATGGGTAAATAGTTGGCCAGACTGTGTTCTTTAGCTTTAGTTAGGTAACCAGTCTACTAGAAGGAAACTCCTGAATTCAAAGCGGCTCTATTCTGCTTAAAAAGGGACCTTGTGACACATCCAACCTGTGCTATTTAGATCAGTAGAAAGCTCTGATCAAATGTCGACATATTTTTGTAAAAATTCTCTTGATAAAGTTGTGTTACTTTTCATATAGTAGTACATATAATTAGTAGTTATATTTTGGTATTTTATTGTTGAATAATCCATTTTTCTTTTAATGTGTCTGAATTAAAAGCATCGAATAAAAGAAGGAAAAAAATTATTTGTGTATAAGGATGCATGTCTAACTTTGGACTGTGAAATTTTCGAAAAACAAATTCTCATGTATAATATGCACTGACATTTTAAAATTTCCGATAGATAGATTTAACCAAAATTTACTATTTGTTCTACTTTTATCTGTTTCTACAGATTAAAAATAAGAATTTATATACTTTACATTATTTCTTAAAACACAAAATTTACATTGTATTTAGAGCAAACATACAGATATGTGCTCATAAAAATGCAACAAGTTTGTGTTGAAAATATGTTCACATTAGGAGAAAGAAAATCATAAACAAGCATACATTCCATTTTATTTCTTGGAAACTACATAAATTACATTAGTTTTAACAAAAGATCCAACTTATTTTCAGTCCTGTTCTGTTTATGGTGAAGCATGTAACCAGGAAAAAAAAGGTTGATTATATGTATAATATACACATTTGGGCTAAAAATCTAGAAATAAATAGTCCATCTTATTCACAAATAATTACGGTACTGACTGAGTAAGTAAAAAAAAAGTAAAGTTGGCGACCTTTGTCGAGGGTGACCAGAAGGCTCCCTTTTCAATAGCTTCTACACTGAAGTGTAGGGGAGGGCACTACTCCTTTCTTTGGATTGCTCCACTCTACCCTTGATATGTACCTTATATTGCTGAGTGTTAAGCAAGGAGGTATCAAGTACCATTTTTAAAGTCTTTGGTATGATGCAACCTGGGATTGAAACCAGGTCTCCCCGACTGACTGAGTAGAGAAACAAAAAGGGAGTCTTCTTGGTATACTGGCTAAACTGCTGGATTGCAGGCTCAGAATAAGCGAATTTAAACTCCAGTCACATTATCATGTTCATTTTTGGGAAAGGTATGAACCTCCTTATCCCACAGCTATGGATTAAATAGTTTTGCTGTTGGTCTACAAAAATGGCTTTGGCATTAAATAACCCACAAAGGTTAATATGCCTCCAAATGCAGAAACCAAAACCGAAACAGAGGAACAAAAGTAGTTTGAATAGAAAATCATAAGTGTATGCAAGAAAGAAGAAATACAGAAAAAGATAATATTGTATGAAAGAAAGAAGAAATGCAGAAAAAGATAATATTGTATGAAAGAAAGAAAAAAAGTGATATAATGCTAATAGATAATAAAATGGTAAGGTGACAATAATAAATGAAGGTGAAATAGAATGTTATTTAAAGAAAGTAAAGAGAATAAAAGAAAAAGTGGGGAAAATATATGGAAGGAATGGCAAATAAAAAAGAAAAAAAGAAGAGAGAGAATATGTATAGATAAGTTAATAAAATATGAATTGAGGAAATGATTTGAGAAATAATAACGTAAAAAAATAAAACAATTAGAGAAAAAGAGGAAAGTAGGGGGGATAAACAAAAAGATGGAGTAGTATTGATAGAATTAAGACAGAAAAAGAAAGAAAAATGGCTGTGAATGAAGAAAGCAAATGATAATGATTAAACAAGAAAATTAATGAGGAAAATTAAGGGAACATGGCTAGATTGCAGCTGCTTCTCCTCAACACTAGTCCAAAAAGACATGGTTTGTCTTGGAGATATGACTGGAAGTTAAGATGGGAAAAAAAAAATTACTGTCTCCAGCAAATCCCACATTCTCAAATATGCCGATATTGCAAAGATAATGGAAATTCTAATAAATTCCAGATCCTGGCATGTTTTTTTCATTCAACTGGAATTCTTCCTTATCCATCTGCTGTGGGATTCTGCTACTAAGCTTTTCTTTCTCAAAGTTCTAACCATTCTAATTCTTTCTGATACTCTTTTCACTCATGGTCATCTTGTGAATCAGTGTTTTTTTTTTTTTTTTAACTGTTAACCATTTAAAGATGGGTCATTTAAAGCTAAACATGTCCAACAGTAGTGTTCATATCTGGAATTCATTGTATTTTTAATGATTGTTTAACCTCTAATTTTTGAGAGTATTATCAAGAAGTACATACATACAAGAAGTTTTATGACATTTGGAAGTACTTTGTTTTGACACTATTAAGTCTTTTTTTGCGGGGGTTCTTCATTTAAAAGGCATATCCACTTTTGTGCCCTTTTTTGCATAAAGTGAGGTTTTAATTTTGTAATACAGAACTGGATACAAAAGAAAAATAAACAATCAAAAAACTTAACAATTTTATATTATTGCCACAAATTTTAATGAAACTTCAATGGCTGAGACACACATAGGAAGTGATTATTTTTCTTTGATTATTGTTGTCAAAGTTCCCTTAGTTGTGAAAAGTCGTAATTTTTCTAAAAAGAAAATGGTAACAAATAGCAAAGAAAAGGAAATTTCTTTTCCTTTAGTTGATATCCTAATTTGTGATTAGTCCATTGCTAATGGCTTAAGCAATTGTTTGAGTTTGAAAGTGATCAAAAACATCACTACCTATGTGTATCTAAGCCATTGAAGTTTCATTAAAATTTGTGGTAATGATAAAATAATGGTTCTATTTTTTTTTTGTCCAATACTATAGCTTTTGTAAAACTCAATTTAATAAAATTTATGTCATTTTGTATAAATTTTCATTCTGCATAATTTTTTTTTTTTTTTTTTTTTTTTTAAGTCAATGTACAAAAACTGCTCTGGAAGATTCTAGATACTAAGTCTTAGCTAATTTTTTTAGATTCTTCCATTTGTTTTTTCATTGACTTTGTTGCCTTGGCCATACACATATCATTGTAAGAACTTTGGAATTTCATGGAAACTTGTCAAACTATTTATTTTTTGAGGCAATTTTTAATTAAAATATTCAGTAATCTACAAAGATTTTTTTAATCTGAAAAAAAAACAAAACAAACATCAAAAAACATTTTTCAGTTAAATGTAAAATTATATTTGAAAATTTGATTTTAAAAAGTTTTTAGTACTTTTATTAGCATTTTTATATTAAAAAATAAGAAAAATGTACTCTTGTACAATGTCTAAAAAAATATAGAAAAAAAAACTATTAAAAAACATTGAAGAAATATATTAACATAAAGGAATAAAAAAGAAAAAATGACAAAACAAATATTTTATTATAGAATATTTTAAAGTTTTAAGTTTATTCAATAATACTATGGTCATTCAATAAATAGGGAATTTTTTTGAAAAAAAAACTTTTTTTACTTTCTTTTTTTTTTCTGATTTTATTTTTTTTCCATAAATGTAAACTCTACATTCTACATCAAATGGGCTCAACGTGGGTTTACCACTAGAAGTCTGAATTGAAAAGGTAGTCCATGGAGTGGAAACACACTGACTCTCCTGGAAAGAAAAAGTTCTGGGCACAGCAGTTATACTAACAGTGTTCTGGGACATAACTGATTTCCTTGAAAAAGGTGCACCTGTAAATATTGTTTCCTATTGCCAGTATTTATCGCCTTATTTATTGAATGACTCTTGTATGAGGTTAGGTAAATAAGTTTGCATTTATTTTTATCAAATTCATTCTTTAGTATTTTTCATCTTTTTTATTCTTTATTTTCATTGCAGGAAACACTTGATTTTGTTGCTTATGTGGCTAAAGATTGCGTAAATGGTCGTGCTTGTTATGTACTGGAATGTGGTGGTGGCCTTGCAGAAAATGTCATTACCACAATTGGCCAAGCGTTTGAACTGAGATTTAAGGAATATTTACGCAAACAGCCAAAACCGGTTACTGTACCTGAACGGTAAGATTATTTATATGCCATTGCTAATTATTTGGTAGTTCGAACCAAAATTTGGAAAATGGTCTCTTATTTCTGCCTTAGTTATTTTTGTATTATTCAAAAAAAAAAAAAATTTATTGTCTTTGTACTTATGACAATGAAATTTCTTCAATGAATTACTTTTGATTTTGTTTTTATTTAGTTCTTATTTTAAAACCTTTCTTTTCAATGTCCATCTTTGCTATTGATGATAATATTCTATATTTTCAAAGATTTTAAAGATGTCTTTCATATGACAAATAATATCTCCACCTCTTCAAATTTTACCACTTTTAAAACTTTGAATATTTTTTATTCTTTTTTGTAATTAACTAACCTTCTTGTTTGGCACAAACTGTATATTCAATGGTTGATTTTTAAGAATCCTTTTTTTTTCTTAAATATCTTCAGTTATTTATTTTATAACAAATACTGTGATATATTATTGATTTATTGTTTTATCTTGTCTGATATTTTATTTGTTTGTCTAAAGATAATAATTAGGAAGTACTTTCACCTTCATTTGTATGAAATTTAATAAAGTATCGTATTCTTTGAGATGCTTAATTGTTAGAACTAGATATTATAAAGCTTTATTTTATCCAAGAATTGGTGACATCCTAACTTACAGTAGAACAAGGAAGGACAGTAAACTTGTGATATTTTTTAAAAAATTTATGAAATCAAATTTTTTATATCCCAAGAAAGACAGAAATTTCTGAGATTTCTTCTTGAGAGTTTTGTTATTTGTTTGAATCTTTTTAAAGACCTTTTGGTTAAAAGTTATGAAAACTTTTAGTATTATTAAAAACTTATGTGAAAATACTGTTATTAGTTGTGTATGACACCCCCACCTAACTTTCGGCAATAAAATTCTGGCAAGATATTTTTTGTGTATAATACATTTGACATTTTGGAATTTGCAGTAGGTAAATTGAGATTAAATTTAAGATTTGTTCAACTTTTTATCTGGTTTGTATTAAAGAATAAAAATTTATACAGTTTATATATAAATAGAAAATTTACACAGTATTTAGAACAATGAAAATGTAACACTTTTGGCAAAAATAAGTTCATAATAGAAGAAACAAATTATAAACAAACACACATTCCTGTGGATATTTTTCTCTAGTGTTTGTTACACATTTTTAGTTTGGACCGTAGATATAACTTACTTTTGATCATGCTCTGCCAAATATGGTAATATACATGGCTGAGTTAATTTTTAGTTCTATTCATTTTAAGCATCCCTTGCTTTTAGGCTTAAAAATCCGGGGGGAAAATGTATATGATGCACAAATAATTATGATATCATTTAGAAGTACAATTGAAATTTTAACTTATCCTTAAAGATTTTGTTTTCATTCTCAAGAGTATTGATGAAAAAAGTCAAAAATTGGACTTTTTACTTATACTATATATTGTACTCCATCTGTCCCATAATAGTTGTTACATCTAGTGTATAAAATATATATGCAAATATAACAACTATCATGGGACAGGGGTAGTAAAAAATTAAAAGTAAATATATTTACTTAAAATTTTTTAAAAAATTAGCAATTTTATCTGTGTTTGATTCCATATTTGATTTTCTCATTTTTATAAAGATTCCTGAAAGCATTTTAAAAATTGCTTTTTTGCAATTCAGGCAATAATCTTCTTTTGTGAATGGTTGAGCATATGTACTTTTTATTTGTGTGGAGGTGAGTGAGAGCCAATAATCACCAATCAAAAAATTCTTTTCCAGTTACACCGATTTTCAGCTGTCCTCTTCTGACAATGGCCCTACAGGAGGTGCTGCAGCATCCTCCTCCTCTTCCTCCTCCTCAAAAAATGAGTAAGTCCCACCCTTCCCACTTTTGTCCTCCTCAGTGTTTATGTCTTAGATATTATTATAGTAAATGTTCTTATTTATTCGTCAATGGAATTTTATGTTGTTATTCTGTTTGTAAGAAGTGACTTAGCCCAAGAGAATTGATGTTTATTAGGTTTGTTTTGTTCAATTTATTGTTTATATTACTTTATTCTGATGATTAATGGCCTCATTAAAAGACCAGAAAGACTACTCTTCTATTCAATAATGCTTGTTACATTTTGCGTATAAAATATATATGTAAATGTTGCTTTTATTTTGAGATGGAGGTTGTAATACTTTACGATTGAAAATTACAATTAAAGAGGAGAGATTAACTCTATGCTAATTTTTACTAATTCTAAGTAATGAGAAATTCCATGGTCACTATCAAATGATGTCTTCTGTTAATA
This sequence comes from Sepioteuthis lessoniana, assembly GCA_963585895.1. NCBI lineage: Eukaryota > Metazoa > Mollusca > Cephalopoda > Myopsida > Loliginidae > Sepioteuthis > Sepioteuthis lessoniana. Next base: position 1,130 of record CAUZXS010003908.1, on the reverse strand, counting down.
TAACATTGGAATTCCAACTCTATCATTAGATGAAATTGCATGACCTAAACAAAGGCTGCTGCTGCTGTTGCTAAAAAAAATAAAATACCTTAAAATTCCCTTAGCCAACGTAGTCCGCTTGTAGCTGTGTGGTCTGAAACCTTAATCTATCGTAAAGTTAGATGGGTTTCGATCCCGGCTTCGAGCGTCCTGCGGGTCTAGCCACACTGAAGAGTTCTGATAGAACGAAACAGTCTGTCTGTGGATGACAATATATATATATATAAATCAAATCAAACTGGAGGGGGGTGTCCTCGTGGCGTAATGGTTAAAGTGGTGGACTGTGGAATCGTAGTAAGTGAGTTCAAAATTTCTTGCAAATACCCTTGGGAAAGGTATGAACCCCCTTTATCCTCACAGCTATGGGTTAAATAGTACCATTACTGTTCTTCTAGGAGAATGGCTTTGGCATTAAATAACCTACAAAGGTTGATATGCCATTAAACAAAGAAACCAAACCAAACCTAACTGGAAATATATTACAAAATATCTCAAGTCAATGATACAATAGTAATTTACAAAGCTCTTTGTTTCGATGTGGCACAAGGCCAAATGAATGGGGTACCCAATGAGACTCAAACTCACTCATGTAGGCTTGCTAGTCTAGCTTGCTAACCGTTACACCACCAGAGGTGCCCTTTCAATGATACAATAGTCTTGATAGACAGCTTCAAAGAATCTAATAATTCATTGTAAATTGTTGCTATAGAAGCAATGAATTATTTGCACAACCACTATGCCATCTTTTAAGCTTTCTCCAAAAAAAAAAAAAATAAAGGTTAACTTTTAAATTTAATTTTCTTTTCATCATCACGATTGTGTTGATATCATAAAATGTTGTGGAAATAAATTTTTATGAGATTCATTTTGTTTCATTTGTCACTGATATTTAAAAATTCCTTAAAGCTAAATTGTTTGAATGAATACCCTTGGGAAAGGCATGAACCCCATTATCCCCCCCCCCCACATCTTAAATAGGACCATCACTGTTCTTCTATACGGATGACTTTTGTATTAAATAACCCATAAAGGGTGATATGCCACTAATCAAAGAGACCAAACCATACCAAAGGTAAATTCTGAGTTTCGAG